>NMRB01001969.1:21567-34927 GCA_002633025.1 Notospermus geniculatus | reverse complement strand
CTGGGTCGAAACAGGCCCTATATCTTGTGGATTTAAATACTGGGTAATAAGAAATGGAACCAATTTTCAGGCCAACCAAGAGATACATGTACATCTCATCAGATTCGGAGTCATTGTCAACTTGTGATGAAGAAGATTCTCGGCTGAATGCAGAACGAAAAAGACAAAGCAGAAGGATGGCGGGCAGAAGAAATCAGCGTTGTTGGCTGAACCACTAAAGAATCTCATCACATCCCCTAAGTTGTCCTTCATCTGTTGCACCAATTCCCAGCGGTCCTGGTAGTGCATCACCGACATTGTGATTCACGTCGCCAGCACCGTACTCAACAGAGCTCGTGTTCACCTGTACCTTCAGGTATTGCCAGCTGAGATCATGCCAACTCCGTTGGATCATGATGGACATTCCACCGATTCCAATGTCAACAGATCTGGAGGGAGAGGAGACCAAGACAATTCAAGTTCGACCTATCAACCCACTTCAAGCTCGACCAATCAACCCACTTCGAGCTCGACCAACCGAGCCACTTCAAGCTTGACCAATCAACCCACTTCAAGCTCGACCAACCGAGCCACTTCAAGCTCGACTAATCGACCCACTTAAGCTCGGAGGCACGCAAAGCAACCAAAGAGGGCAGAGGGAGATGAAAGGAACAAGATGATGGTTTCACCGACCTGATGACAGACAGAGCCAAAATGTTTCCATTTCCTCAACAAGCGTGTAGGCCTATTCATAGACACCTATTTAAGGACACGACAAGTTGGCAGACAGTAACGGGTTCACGTTCACGATGAAATGGCATTCGAACGTGGATCTGCAGTGTGAGAAATAAACGTACGTGGTGCAAGGCAACAGTACTTCAGAAAGGGCAGACCTTCACAAGTGCCACCCAACTGCACATCCACCCTGGTAAACTCGGCGCTACTCTAGCAACGGCAGTGGCAGCTGAGGTGAAGAAGACTACTGCCTGTGACATATTCACCTCAGCTCCGGAGATCGTGAATCAGGTCATGCTGGAACAAGTGATTCAAGAGACTGAGCAGCACCTCGAAGCTCTCCGCAAACCAGTCCACCTGGCAAGAGCAGCAAACAGGCAGAGAGAGAAAATGCTACAAGCAGGCCCACAAGATTTGGATTTCGAAATAGACGAGATGCACATTCCAGATGATTTCCTCCGAAATGACGTACCGTGGACGGCAAACGACACCTGGTATTTGCGACGGACAAAATGCTCCGGCACCTCTCAAAGTGGAAAACCTGGTACTTAGACGGAACTTTTAAAATTAAAGTGGTGAAAGAACCTTTCACTCATGTAACTCAAATCAATGCCAATCCACTCCTTGGTGAAGAGTGGTGACAGCGTCAAGCAAGTGCTCCTCGTTTTTGTGCCGATGTCAGTATGTCGGAAAATGGATTATGAGAAGGTTCTGTAGGCCGTTAAATGACTGACAGGGACGCAACGGGTCACGCAGATTGCCATTGATTTCGAAATGTCGCAGTTTGAGGTTGTGCATTCCATTGGGGACAATGTATCTGGTGGAAGATACAGGAGATTTGACTCGTTCCCGGCTACCCCATAACGACAACGCCACGCACAACTTGTGCCGACAGCTCCTCGCCTTGCCCTATCTTCCCCATGAGCACATCCAGCCGATATTCGAGCAACTGGAACGGAAGGCTCCGACAGAGAAACTGCAGTAGCTCACGAACTACATCCGTCACCAATGGATCGAAGGGAATCTCTGGAAGCCAGCAACTTGGAGCACCTTCAAGCAGCCTACACGCCCCAACGACGACGTTGAGGGCTGGCACGGCCCCTAAATCGCCACGCCCGATGTGTAAATCTGACTTTCTACCTATCGGTCAAACTTCTACATGAGCAAGCAGACACTGTAAGCATGCAAGTTTGTCACATATCCGAGGAGAAGTTGAAACGCCGACAACGTCGAGAATACTGGGCATGCCGGGTAGTGCAGGGACAGTTGAATGCCATTTGGGATGCATATATCAACAGAGAGAAATCCGCCAAACTGCTTCTGAGGAAACGTTCGCACTTATTGCTCCGAATATTGATGAATGAAGGACTTTCTCGCTCAATCAGTATAATTAACGGACTTGTCACTTGCATCAATGAGACATAACTGACACAATATCATGCCAGAAAATTGTCTGGACAGTGTTGGAATGTAATTGGTAAGCCTATCATCACATGCGTCTAGTGAGCCCTACGGTCCCCAAGAACCTGCCCCAGCACCCTCCTCCCCCTACAAGTACATGTAAACATGTATTTTATCATAAGAATTCTCTGTTTTGCAGAAAAGAAGAACCAGCTGTCAGAATTCATTAAGAAGGCAGGGGCTGAGCTGGGCAAAGTTCACTGGGATGAACAGAATTGGAAAGGGTCCTGAACGAGTTTGTCAGGGTGAGTGACTTTTCTTGAGGTCTAAATATTTTTCTCAGAAATGGCTGAACAATTGGCAAGAGGATCGTTAATCTTGGTTAAATAACAACAATAATTAAGTGAAAAATCGGACAACTATAAATTAACTTTATAATGCACGTTTTCTCCTGAGTCAAATGGTATGAATCATCAGTCACCTTTAGCTCACCTGAATCCTGAGTGACCTTGTAATGGAATGATATGCTGAATCTGTTGTCATCTTTCATCCTTCTGGAAACAGGCAGTGGAATAATTCACAGACACAGGAAATATTTCGAAATATTCTCTCCCTTGGCCAAAGCTAAACACTATGACCAAAGCTAAACAAAAAGAACTTGCACACATGTATATGAGTCTGGGTGGTTTTATTTCAGGATCTGAATCAAACAAAGAAAACCAACCCTCTGACACAAAGGGGGAAAATCCGCAACTTACCACAAGGACTATGCGAAGACGGCAAGAAAGGCTTTATTTGGGCAAGGATCTGTCACAAATGAGAACCAGCAACCACCAGCAGTGCCACTGAAGAGTGATGTGTATGTCACTGACGTATTTAAACTGCACAACAAAGAACCAACTTCAGCATCAATCGTGGAAACAAATGCAAAATGTCATCCTAGGCTCAAAACTACGGTACTGGGTATAGATCGAACTATGCCCAGGGTATAGAGGCTATGCACGTGACGTCATCAGCCAGCGTGACGCCATGTTGGATGGAACTGCGCAGCGCTTTTGACGGTTTTTACCTGCGCAGTTCCATGCAGCGTCGCGTCATACCCATTGATGACGTCATTTGATGACGTCAGTGCATAGCCTCTATAGTTTTGTAGGATGACATTGAACCTGGGTATATTTCTGTTATACCCAGGACGACATTAACCTATTCGGCGTTAGGAGAGCGGCACCAAATTTTGCACATTGGTAGTTTATTGCATAGGACGGGTGCCAAGAAAAAGGCGCCCTCTGTTGGCCGCCATCTTGGATTTCAAAATGGCCGCCAACCTGGCCCTTGGAAATGGTTTTTTCTTCATAGCTCGAGTTCTAATGCTGATATGGGATCGAATCCAACGGCTTTCCTTAGGTTTTGGGGTATGGCCAATCCGATGAGACCATCAGCGATGACGTCATATATGTCCGCCATATTGGATTACAGGATGGCCGCCATAGAAATACCATTTTGAAATCCAAGATGGCGGCCAACAGAGCGCCGTTTTCTTGGCACCCATCCCAGAAATAAAGTAACAGTCATAAACCATCTCTATAATAGATTTAAAGCCCATTTTGAGAATATTTAATTTAGGAAAATGGGTAATAAATGAAGATGGTATTTCTATGGCGGCCATCTTGTAATCCAATATGGCGGACATATGACGCCATCGATGATGGTCTCATCGGATTGTCCATACCCCAAAACCTAAGGAAAGCCGTTGGATTCGATCCCATATTAGCATAATAGAACTCGAGTTATGAAGGAAAAACCATTTCCAAATACCAGGCCGGCGGCCATTTTAAAATCCAAGATGGCGGCCAACAGAGAGCGCCGTTTTCTTGGCACCCGTCCTAAAACCGAAATATATGCAATAAACTACCCCTGTGCCAAATTTTGTGCTTTTACCCGGATGTGCACGTTTAGTCTACTTTTTGGTGCTTATCCCCCCCCCCCCCCACTACTACCCGAATAGACTCTGTGAGCTGGAGAAGACTTTTGGAAGGCCGAAATGCACGTTATCTCAAATAGTGTCAACAGTTCTTGCAGACATATACGGTAGATTCCATGCCAAGCTGACCGACCTAGGACAGAACCCATGGATGGGCAAAGAATCACTCCATGCCTTTCCCGATGCCATCCACCAAAAGGGTGCTCCTCTCGTGAACTGCTGGGGATTCATCGACGGCACTCCAAGACCAATTTGTCGCCCAACAGTGAACCAGAGAGTCTGCTATAGTGGACACAAGCGAGTTCACTGTGTAAAATTCCAATCAGTTGGAACGGACTGATAGTTAACCTCTATCATGTCTATGGCCCGGTTGAAGGGAGGCGGTACGATTCTGGCATGCTACGAATGAGTTGATTGAACAAAGGAAGTATTGTTCACGAGAACAATAGGACAAAGGAATTCTATTGTTCCTGGAACAATAGGCCAAGGGAATTCTATTGTTCATGAGAACAATGCACCAACATAAACACGCGGCCAAGAAACGAGAAAAGAACTGGTCAGTCGTCTAGCTGGGTATGACATATTTCCGAAAATCCTTATGGATTGTTGCAGCAAAAGAAACGTCCATCTGAACGCGACCGCCGAGCAATGGTAACACGGATTATGGAACAGGTACTGCAGCATACCTCACGCCCATCCCGTTTTGAGCTGAGAAAAATCGCTAGAAAAATCGTTGAGAAGTTCCCAGCATCCGTTGAGGATAGGATTAACGGTAATCTGATTGACACTCAGTCTGACTCTGATGCCAGTAGGCCCCTACAACGAATAAACGTAAGAAACACAGAGATCACTACGGGGAAAATTTAGGCGGATCTCGAGGAAACGGTCCCACATGTTTGTGGATTCTGTTGTCAAGAGAATGACAACTTGTCTTCAGTGGAGATAAACTGGTGGCAGTGTGGCCCTTGCTTGGTGTTGATCCACTAAGTGTGTGACCCTCAGTTGATGGAAGATGAAGACGATGATTACGTCTGCACACTGTGCAAATAGGCTTACTGTATTTAGCGTAATATTACGCCTGGCGTAATGGTGCTGGGAAAACTGGGAACCATGGACCCTTTTTCGATGCCTATGCAAAAACATACACCCAATGCATGTGTGACACCACGGGGACGAGGTCAGTTAGTCCCGCTGAGGGAGTGTTCACTGTTTTGCTAAATCTGTAAAATCCCGCATACAGCCATTATGTTTCTCGATTCGATGAAAAATTTCCTGGATAAACCACCTTCGGTGAAGGGACAGTATCAACTGCCCACTTAGGTAATCCTTATTTTGTTTGTATAGCCTGCACCCATCACCAAAACAGAAGTAAATTAATGTGAATGCCGGTAATGCTGACTTTGGCGAGGCAATCATGAAATCACAGTGGCAAGTGAAATACCGCTGGGAAAACCCAAAAAATTGGCGTTGTCCACTCTTGTGCGTCGGTGAGTAATTTTGATTTCTTATGACGACGTCTGCTGTGATTGGGGCTTTTAATTTTTCCAAGCGCTGCCGAATACGCCTATGTTAGTGGTGTACAGTAGGCGAGCATCATGACGTCAAGCGTATATGGATAAGTCGCGCTTATGAAAACAACAGGTCCACGGAGTCAAGGCGTATTCTTCCTTCTGGTGAACTAGTTTGATAAAGAAGAGGGACTGCGGACGCTGCACCATTGTAATAGCTCACCCCAGTGAGCTAAAAAAGGATTCATCCACTTCGGGAATTACGTCCATGATAAAGTGCTGTGGGTGTTGTCAGATCAACGCAAATACACCTTGCACCGGTGAGACCTCGCCCTACATAAGCAGATCAGAAAAAAATCAGACTTTTTCTTTTGAGAATTTAAGCCATCTAACCTGACACAAGGCCCTGAAACAAACCAAATGCTTTTTAAATTTTGAAAATCGCCCTACCCAGTCCCGAGATATTTCATTTTATGTGGCAATTAATTTCCTTTGTTTTCGCTATTGTTTTTCTGTTAAAAAAGTTGTGATCTGGTACTGGTAATCTTGCTGTAAATTTGACTACGAGTAGCCACTTATAAATGAGTGTAGCTTTTAAAGCACACCAGCTTATTTCAAAATTCAAAAAGTATTTGGTTCGTTACAGACGTGTCCATATTATGGGGTTATACCTGGCGTTATCTTACTTATGCGGAATAAATGGTTGCCACGGAAACCATATCAAAAAGCAAAAAAAATATTTTGGGGTATTTTCTCAGGGAATTCTGTTCTAAAAGTGAGTGATTAGCCTATGTTTGGCTGCCTTGACATTAGGAATAGTAATACTTCCAGGATATGTGAATTACTAAGCACATAATTCACTGTTGCCATGGAAACGACAAAAAAATTGGAAACGTTTATCATGTTTATGGATTAAAAACTGTGCTTTATTTCTTTATTTTCAGGTGAACCAAACATAAAGAGAAATTTATATCCTTCTCCTTTTATCCCTTGGTTGCAGCTCTTTGAATTTCTGAAGAAGATTTTCCTTTGTCAGGCACAGCGTGTCACACTGATGACCTCCAATACAGGAAGCATCCTCATGACCATCATGTGCAGCCGGCATCACTCACTTTATTTATTTGGCATACCTGAAAAAGAGAAATAAATTCTAATTGTCATTATCCTTCGTTTGGTCATTACCTCAATGGTGGGGCAGTGTCAAATTTTCACCTTGTCTATCTTTGGTGCAGAAAACCATCTTGCAAAATGGGAGCCAACCTGTCTTCATTCAAATCTATGACACCCTCACAAACTACACGTGGATTTGTTTACAAACAATGCTAGTGACCTCGTCTCTAGGCAATTGCACAAGCATACATTAGATTGTGGTTGACCATGGTTTTGCATACCGTAATCGGCTTGTGGAGCCGAGGTTCAGAGACAGTTCCTCGCTTCGATTTTCCATTGAGGAAGCCTGTAAAAAGTCAATAAATTGAAGCATTTATCGGCGACGAAAATATAAAATCAATGTTCCAATAAGAAAATATTCATCTTAAATTTCTCTTAGAGGCATCCATTTGTCGTGGTATCGCCTGATGCTACCGATGTTTGCAGATATTTTCTCGGGCATCTCTTGCCATCCACGTTATTTTCTGCCGTCCGCCATATTGGATTTCAACCGGTTGAGTTGATCAGATTCCGGGGCACATAACTTTTGTCCGGGACATCGTATGACAAAGAGAATGGTATCAAAATAATCTAGAGAAGACTTAGCACCCATATATTTGGTCATGTACATGATATATTGACGTTAACTTACCTTATTTTGGCGCCAAATACCGACGACAAAAGTCAGCTGCTTCGAAAATGAAAATGAGTCAACAGAAACGCCTCCAGTTAGAATATTATAATAAAACACCTGTGATTGGTTGAAACCTGACCCTAATTTGACCAAATTATGCAGTGGTATTAACATTATTAATGAAAAACCGCGTGGTCACGTGATCGCCCGCTGCTACGGCCGCCATTTTGACGTGCACCATTTTCCATTTGTAAAATGGCCGCAGGAATGGTGCAGCGCCTCTAGCGGATTTCGATCTACCTACCCTACATGCCCTACCGGCTCAAGATGAGCATGGCTTCGTTTCGAGGAATGTAGGGATTTGAGGAAGCTGCTGGTAGGTAGTGATGTTAACAATTATGTTTGCCTGGTAATATTATATTTTGGTCTCAGTGCCAATAACGTGACTGCACACATTTTTAAAAAATGGCGTTGATTGGCATGGAAAGACAAAACATCTGTTAGAGTGAATCTCGATAACAAAAAGGATGGCTGTTTCTCGTGCATGGCGTGTTCTACCCAAGTCGCCAAAAAAATTTGCTGAAGTCGTCTCGGGGGTGATCAAGAAAGCGAGTCCTAGGAAAAAGTGGGCTCTTGAACACAGATGTATCATTGATCCTGTTAAGAAAAAGAGACTTGAGGTACTTGGAAGGGCCTCAACTAAGATATTCCTGAAAGAGAAACGAGAGAAAAGATCCAAAGATTACAAGAAAGTTAGGCATATTATATACGAGATGTTGAACTACCGAATAATAGGGTAATGGCAGAGAAACGGTTGAGTGGTCTGCGGAATAAGCTATCAAAGAATCCCAAGTTCAGGGAGGATTATTACACGCTCATGGAAAACATGCTGGACAAAGGATACGCCGAGGAGGTCCCAGAATCAGAGTTGGTCACCGCCAGAGGAAAGGTGTTCTACGTGCCACACCATGAAATCTATCACCCACAGAAGCCGAATAAACTGCGCATTGTTTTCGACTGCAGTGCTGAATTTGAAGGAGAGATGTTGAACAGACACTTATTGCAAGGACCTGATCTAGCTAACAACCTGACAGGAATTCTTACAAGATTTCGGAAGGAGGCTGTAGTCTTTAAGTGTGACACACATAGAGGCTGTGTTCTATCACGTCAACTAACGTTAGTCAGTATAGTTTTCTCATCGTCGTGGCACTTTATTCGGTGCCCTCTTTGAATTATCCGAATTATTATTCGGTGCTTCTCACTACTATGCATGCTCATTTTACCTCGCTCCTCTTCATCCGCTCACACAAACCCCTGCCGACATTAACCGGAATCCGTGGAGTATCAAAGCCATTCCAGCAAATGTTCATCCCCACCATCTCATCCCAACTAGGCCGATGATTGATACACATTGAACTACGCAGGTTTGAACAAAGCTGACCAGGCAGGTCAACATGAAACAAATGCGAGCAGCGTATATGTTTCAATGACGTGGCCTGAGAATCATTACATTCTCTGCGATGAAAGTAGAATAGGCTGAACTCAACTTAGCTTGAATCCAGCGGTGCAGGTGGCCAGACGTGGGAATACCCATGTCAGCGCTGCTTGGCTGCGAATATTACAAGGATCATTATACATGTGTACGTGTAACTCATCTCTAGTTAGGGTGAGGTGGGGTACTTGAGGACTGTCTTGTGCGTGACACTACGATACAATCTACGTGTAATGCCTGTCATCTTAAGGTGACACAGAATGGCGTTCGCTGATTGGGCGCATTTTCTCGTGCGCCAAGTACCCCAGCAAATCAGGCGGATGTCCTCAGGGGTTTGTCTGCGGTGACGAAGGGAGCGAGCAGTAAGAACGGCTGATATTCTCAGGATGCTACTATGTGGTGAGGAAATATAAACCAGACATTTCTAATATTATTATTTTTTCCCGACGTATTTCAGTTTACTCATTCATCTAGCTCAACTCATGATGTTTCAATTATGTGTTAATGTCTGCTAAACGGACTGAGTCCATCTTTTTTGCTCATTTATTTATGTGTTTTTGTGACTAGCCAGACCCTCGCACTCATCATATATTACAATGCCGGCTGAAGTACTATTATGGAGGGCCAAGATCGGTTTATTCAGTATGTACATTATGAAACAGATTGGTGTAAATCAATTGAATAATAGCCAGTCTCGTTTGATTAGCGGTTTTCACCCAGTGATTTTATTGTGTGTTGTATTGCTCTTCGTCATGTTTGCGATCTCTATGTCCTCAATGCGGTTTCTGAGTGCAATGATCTTAATCTTTGCCGTTTGGGCTTCTAGATGTGTATTAACTCTAGTACTTTACTCTATTGTCTTGGTATTTTCCGTTTCTTACAGCTCATTAATATCTCCGAAGTGTATTGTTGGTTTTGCCTGGTGTGTGTACTAATGAATTTGTTCATCCCGGCATTTTGGTTTGTTTTCCTTGACCTTTTTCGTCCTGATATTATTCGCATGTTGCTTAAATTAGCCAATGATGTGGAAGAAAACCCTGGACCTCAGCCAAATCATTTGAACATATTGTTCGCCAACATTAACAGTATCTCAGCCGACAACGGCAGGCGTTTTGACGATTTGTGTTTTTGTCTTAAAGAACATGACATCCACATTGCAGCAATTTGTGAAGCTGGGGCCAATGTCAACGTGTCTGAATACAATATTGACGGCTATCACAAGCTTGACTTTAATTGCATAAACAATACTGGGCGAGGTATGATGTTATGTGTCTCTGAATCTTTCGTCTTTAAAAGAAGACATGATCTGGAGGACGCTAACTTTGAAACTATTTGGATTGAAACCACTTTTAGCCATAAACGTGTCTTAATCGGGTCGTACTATCGGTCGCCCTCTCAGTCACCAGCCTCTCGAGATAGGTTTTTCATATCAACTGACGATGCAATAGGAAGGGCCCTCGGTGACAATGCTCATGCCGTTATTCTGGGTGTGGCGACTTTAATTCGAGAAGTCCCATGTGGTGGTCCGATGATGTGCTGTCTCCAATCACAACTGGGATAGAATCCTTGACCTTGATGATATTGAAACAGTGGCACACTGAGATGTCCATCATACCCTTACAGCGGTGAATGGTTTGACAGCATGGAGGCTTTCAAGAAGCAAGTGAACGAAGGGGCAGCTGAGCGTGGGTTCACAGTGTTAAGACTACCCCCTTACTACTATACTGTGATCTCAATCCTATAGAGATGGTTTGGTCGCAGGTAAAAAACATTGTGGCATGGAATAACGACATTCAAACTGAAGGATGTAGAAAATCGTGTACAGGATGCGTTCAGAAGTGTGGCTCCGGAGAACTGGTCGAATTATTGTAACCACATCATCAAAGTGGAGGAAAAATGTGCAGTCTTGATTGAATCCAGAACGATGTTGTAGAGAAATTCATCAACCATATGGACGGGGACTCTGACTTGTCAGATTTTGAGGAAGACCGAGAGAACCCTGTGGAGATGGACGATTTGTGAGTTCCTCCACTCCAGGATTAGCTGTATTTATCACAGATGAATACATGTATTTACAACTGACACAACTTGTTCTTTTTCATTCTTTTTGAATCATGGAGTTAAAAAAATCATGTGAAACTCAAATTCTGTATTATCATTATCTGACAGGATGCAATAGTAAAATCAAGAAGAGGGAGGATATGAAGACAAGGGTCAAAAAGAAGGTCAACGAAGACAAGAGGCAACACAACAAGATAGGGAATTTTCCCAGCGATGATGACGAAATGTACGTCACAGATGCAGAAAAAAGAGTGTCCTTGCCCTTCTTGGTAACACCTGTGTCCATGGCATTGATGGTGGGTTCGACACAGCAGCCTCTGCCGACTTAACCAAGAAGCAGGGCAGTCAAGATAACAAGAAGCCCCAAAATGAACAATCAACGGCAGAGGTATGTGAAGGATGCAGCAGTTTGCCTTTAAGTGACAAACACAGACGCCGTTATCGTGATGACGACTGTGTCCCGAGGGAGGACCAGAGGCAAAAGCTGTGGAGAGACAAATCGAGGATTGTTGAAGAGGAGACTACCGGTATGTCACATCATGGAAAAATACACGAAATATCCGAAATACCGGTATCTTTTACCAGATGGCAAGCAATATCAGTATTAGTGATTCTGAAGGAAGTAGTAGATATAAGTTTATCTTATCTCATTACGAAGAAAGTGTAGCGGAGATCCAGCAAAAAAGACCGTAGCAGCAGCCGCGCAACTCTGTCCTTGTCTCCGATTGCATCAAGCAGCAGGAACAACAGTAATGTGTCGATTTCTACAGTGACGGATCAGATGAAGTGTCAGGTCCCTCAAATGAGACAAATAAAGGTAATTCATTTTTAATCCGGACAGTGCACTGTCCAGCAGATTAATGTATTTTCTGGAATGGTAGACGGGTAATGTTACTTTAGGACTGGACCATTTTCCTATAAGAGGGGTATAGTAAAATCAGCTAGACTGGATGTGACCCAGTAGTTCAGTTGAGTCCAGATAAGTAGACTACCACATTTAACCATGATGAGCAATCCTCCATCACCTATTCCTTCAACGTCTGCTGATTATGCTGTGGAATCAGGAGTTACAGCAGATGGATACGAAAACGATGATGACATTGGTCCAACAAAGAAGAAGTACAAGAAGAACAACCCACAGACTGTAAAACTTAAACGAATCTAATAAGGATAAGCCATAGCAGCCAGCTGGTAATGTCAGCTTTTGTGCTGGTTCGGATGAGGCCAAAACAGGATTACAAAAGGAAATTAAATCCAAATAAAAACACGAACTACAAAATGCATAACATCACAAAAAACTGATGATGATGCCGACCACATGACTGGGTGGAGTCCACTGCCAACAAGAGGTTTGCGGATCCAGAAGCATCAAGAGAACAACTATTTCTAACAAGTATGAATGGTATAAAGGAATTGAATCATAGAGCAGTAAAAGTGAAGTCAGGTGAGACTGTATTGGTACCAGGTCTAACAAAGACAGTCAATATTAAAGTCCCATATCCTGCTGTTATGCAGGAGCCGACGTCAGATGACACACTCCCATGTGAAATTTTGGTCAGAAATACCCGTTACGCTAGTTAAATGCCTGCCCATGGTAGATCTCGCATTAATGTGCAGCTTACCAATGTGTCAGATAGGGATAGGTAGTATGTTGCCGTGTTGATCTAATTGTTGAACTAGAGTTCAGTTGAGTCTGCATGCAGACTCTGGAGTCTCCGCCACGCGTGGCATGTCACACTAGGCCTAGGCCTATAAGAGACATGCACGGCCAATTTTGACCCGGAATACCACATGAAAGAACGAATGTAAGGTTTTATTGATGAAAGTGACGTAAACTGAACCGGAAACTGTTTATTTGATGTATTTTAATCCACTCTGCCTCGCGCAATTTGACTTCCAAAAGTGTCCGAGAATAGATTTTTCAGTGACGGCGGTCCTATTCTCGGACACCATCCCCATCCCGCCATGTCCTCGGACAGTTGCTTTTTGTGGCCAAAATGTCAAAAGGAATGACAGTTTCGTTAGGGCCTACCAAAAAACAGAATGCCGATCGGGAAATGGGGGATATGGGCCGAGGACATGGCGGATATAGGCCTAGCCGAGTTGGATGTTGGTCATGTTCGTTAGCATGTCGTCCATGTTGTCAGGCTGGGATCATACGGCAGTCGTGGCGCAAAACATCGTCGTAAACATCAGCATGGATAAATTAAACAACATACACCCGACGTGGAAATGAAAGAATACTAGTAGTCACAAATCCTGACACCGGAATATTTTATTGAAAGACAGTTTCGTCGAAACTTCGTGTTATATGGTGATAAAATTACGACACTGCAAGGAGCCCGTGAAGCACTGCAGAATGCACACACGCATAGGCACGTAAGCCTCCTGGTCTGAGGTTGGTTTGGGCCGAGAAAGTT
>NMRB01001969.1:0-20558 GCA_002633025.1 Notospermus geniculatus | reverse complement strand
TAAACACCATTTTTTGTAGATCAACTTGAGTATATTGGGACGAGCTTTCGACACTACCGTGCCTTCATCAGGTCTGACAACAAAGATTAACAAACATCATTATAGCAAGCACAGTGGACAATACAAGTGATTAAATAATTGTAGAAAAAGCTATAATGCTGAACATCTGGCAAGCATACCACTTCGTCCTGAGTGTGGTGAGCTGGTATAGTTACAGCAACAAAGAGTCCAAGGGATAAGCCGTGACTTGGAACAGGATAAGCTTACCATCAAAACAGAAAAATCTACTGGTAAATAAACTGTTATGATAATCATCTTACATAGTATACATGTTGTATCCAAGTGAAGGCTTATGTATAATGAGCAAGGAATCCTTTGTCACGGTTCAGGCCATTTTGTAGGCATTGGAACTTTGAGATAAGTTTTTGTTCTACAATACGTCTTTGTTTGAGGACAGGAAGATGGCCCTGTAGTACAGTGATCCTACTTCACCATTTCCATCGCATGAAGCTGAAGGTGTGGATGGATGTTGGCACCAAAGGCAAGGGCGACGGGCGTTATGTCAGTATATCGGCAATAGCGGAAAAGATTGGGCAAAAGGTTTGTGAAGCTTTGCCAGGATTTCACGCCTACACTGGGTGTGATTACACCGCATGCTTTATCAGAAGGTGAAAGATGCGCCCACTGAAACTTCTTGAGGACAATGAACGTTACCTGCCTTCGCTGCTTTGTCAACTAATGAAGTCGATCAGCCATCATGTGACCTAACTGAGGAATACACAGCAAAGTTATATGGCGCCAAGAAGGCTATGCCCCTTAACAAGCACCGTTACCAACGATTTGAAAAGTCATTTGGTCCAAAGAAGGGCAAGGGGCTACTTTCAATCCTCAAAGGGGCAGATGCCAGCAGCCTACCTCCATGCCAGAATGTGGAAGAAGATCCACAGTTGCAACTACGCAGATGACGGCGCACTTTTCTTTCCTGTTAGCAACTTGGATTATTCTCAGCAAGCTCAAAGGGCGATACAAACCGACCTTGATAATATGAAGCAATGGTCCGATATGTGGAAATTTAATTTCAAAGGTAGCAAAAGCAAGGAAGTTATTTTTGCGTCTGTTCATCAACACACTCCCATTTTCCCTAATCTGATTCTAAACAATGAGCTCATACCTAGAGATACCTCTCATAAACACCTGGGTGTCACCTTTGATTCAGAGCTCAAATTTCATCATCACATCGACAACATCATCGTTAAATGCAATAATAAACTTAATCCCCTTAGTGCCTTGTCAAAGTCGATTCAGTCAAAACACCTCCAACAAATGAACATGTCTTATATCTTACCGCATCTTGAGTATGGATCAGTTTTCTTTCAGTTAGCAAATGTGGACTACGTGCTGAACTTGATCGCGTTCATTATAGGGGTGCGCTCACAGCTAGCAGCGACCGAAACAAAAGGGTGCTTTTCAAGCAAGAATAAATGGAAATAACGTTAGAAAAAACGTTAGGTCTTTCAACAGCTTTCAACAAGTTTCAAAAATAGGAACTTGTTTCTATTTATGAAAACCTAATGAACTCTGTTCAAAGGTCGTGTTGAAAGGGGGTTTAGACGGTTCAACAGGTTTTAAAGATAATGTATCACGGGTATTTTCGCGGGCCACGAAATTCATTGTTTATTTACATTTTGTTTGTTTATGTCCCGGCTATCTTTGTCTTAGGAGTAAATTGTTGGTGGCATGCCCCGAAATTCTGTTGATTCCAAAAGTATTCATTTTGGTGAGTTGGCATGTCCCAAAAGTCTAAAATAACATAATGTAAACATCCATGTTTACAAACATTGAATGTAAACAATGAAGTCGTGATATATTATCTTTAACAACGTTCAACAGCTTTCAACATTCAACACCTTTCAACAAACTGCTGAAACGTGTAAACGGGCCTTTACAAAACCATTGTTAAATAATTCGTCCTGACCTATTCCTTCCTTAATTTCAGAACACACCCAAACCACCAGAAGAAAAAAAAACATCTGTAGTGTTGCCTACAGCAATTCCAACTCAACAGCCAAACAAGCTCACCATCATTGATGAAGATGGAGATGAATATTTAGTCAGTTGGAAGGTCCTAGCAATCGAGATGCCGATGCGAGTCTCGAAGACGTAGATAACTTGTTGATGCCTTCTTCCCCTGACTGTTAATGTTCAAGTCCAGATGAAAGAAGTAATTGGAATTATCATGAACAAAGATGATGATGGTGATGTCCAATATGAATGCTCCATATTGAAGACTGGATTGTTACCTGTCGTAAACCGATATGCGTGGAACACATGTACACTTAGCCATTGAAATTTGGTTTCCTTGCATAAAAGTTTTGATCAAATTTATTGTTTCTAATCTCACAGATGGTGGAGTTAACTCCCGGTAGCGGTGTGTATGTATACCGTTCCGACCTGGATAAGGCACTGAAGAGTGGGTACCAGGGAGTCGACCAGCCAGCGAGCAGAAAGAAGATTGCCAGGAAGTTAAGGGGAGCTTTCTGGAAGTATTCGGACCTGCACAATGCAACATTATCGTCAACACCTTCGAAATGTCATATTTAATATGCTGGCCTTCCTGTTGGAAAACGGACTTCTGTTATACAGTAGGACGGAAGGGAAAGAAGAATTTTGTTGAAAGTGAAACCATGGTGTCGTTGACATTCAGTGAGTGCATCATACTTGAAGAAGAGGTACAGTACAGACAGACCACAATTAACATCTCTAACGCTTTGCTTCTGTTTTGATACAAGTAGCCTCAGGCTTACTAACTGACATGACTGACGTAACGTAACGTAACGTACGTCTTGGTTGCACGTGACTCACTCTGCAAGGTGCACGCAAGTTACGTGAATTGTACCCATGTAATAGTGTGTGAAATGTTTCGTGTCATTTACATGCAGGTTATTTACTCTCCCAAGGACATGATGGATTGGATAGGTGCCTAAAGTCTTAAACACCCTTTTTGAATACGGCTCTGAATGTTTATGACTCGCGGATTAAAAGCAGAGATATCAAGGCCAGTGGTTAAATTTGAAAGGTGGAGGAAGTCCTGATACGTACTATCTTTTAACGTTTCGTCCCTGTGGCAGTGGGTAAAGGAAGCCGTGATGCGACATTATTGCATGCCTTGATCTGTTTTCACATGTCTTTGGTACAAGTGTTCACAGTTGGGATAAAACATGCCTATTACGTACCTTATGTATAAACATGTCTATTATGTCTATTATGTATAAATATGTCTATTATGTACCTTATTATGTAAAGCCCACTGAGATAATTGTATGTAGCGCTATAAATATATTAATAATAATAATAATAATAATAACATCAAGCAGGATTGTCCTCGACATTGATACAGAATCTCTGAACAAAATGCCCAATTTTAAAAGCAATGCTAATGACTTTGGGAGCTTCCTCCATTAAGTACGTATGCACATGTATTGACCGTTCTTTTTTCAGAGGCTGTAGGTAAAAATCAGAAGTATGAAAATGCTACGGAAAAAGAAATGGGGCCAATGATTGGTGACTGGCTTAAAGGTGCCGGTGGTTGCAAGGAGCTACCAGGATTGAGGCAAGGGAAGAGGCAAACCAATAGCGAGACAGTAGTGATTCGGAGCATGATGACGATATGGAATGATTGTTTTGGATTCAGGTCTCCGTCTTGGAAAAATGAGCTTTGGTCCATACATGTATCTCACGAACAGCATAGTTCTCTAACACGGTGTAAATTCATTTCCTCCCTCCATTTTTACCATGATCCCTAAGTATACTGCAGATTCTATCTATGTATTTAGCTGCTAGTCATTTTGACTTTCTGTGATGAAGTGGTCAATGAGGACACTGTCAAGTACGACACACCATACAGAGGGCTCTGAGGAATGCAGAAGTTGGTTTTGTGCCATGTAATTGTGGTTTCTGTTATCAGTCAAGTTTTTCGGAACAGAGTGTAATAGAATGGAGTGTGGATTTCATTAGGCCTATAACGTGTATTCCCCATGTGGTAAAAGTAGAATGTTATTATTTCCTCACTTTCGCATTCCTCAGGGCTCTCTGTAGACTGTGTCTGATGGGGGAGGGGGGTTCACAGGGTTCCAATTCTGCTGATACTTCAATTTTATTGCACGTTTTTGATTTCCTAAAGTACTTCATATTGATCTATTTGAAGTTTTTTGTTTCACCCAATGGGTAAAACATATTTTAAATGTTGAGTTCTTTGATTGAATATGCTACTGAGTTGTTTTTTTGTGAGGGTTAACCTGGTCAGTCCTGGGCAATGTCAATTATGAAAGTTACTGCCACTTGAATTGTTGCAAATGAAAGTTCCAACGTTGTTGATTTTAGTGAAGAAGGTTTCTTCCTGCAGGAGTATAATTGGTTTTACAGCAAGCAGCAGTGATGTTATGTTTCTAACAGGATAAGACTGAATTTGTGATGTCTGCTCTCTTCATTTCCATGTGAAGTCCTCTTCTATTTTTAAAAATCTCTGTCTAATATATCTTCCAGAATATTATTCAGTTGTTCCCAGGGGTCTTGCACAAGTTAGGTTGCCCCATGACAGGTTAACAAATTAGTCCCATGACAGGTTAACAAATTAGTAATTCCAAAGAAAATTAAGGCAGGTGGTGAGGTGAATGACCTTATGTAAAATGACTAGTTAGTAGTACACATGTGCTCCGATGAGGAGCATATGAGCTTGATTAACACTATGAATATAACGAAACAATGTAATTTTTATGCAGGAGGAAATGGCCTATTCAGTAGTTGAGCTCCAACACATGTACGAACTGATCGGTGATGGAAATATTTCTGTCAGGACAGAAGTCGACATAGTCGCATCCATCTGAATTCACGATAATGGAAAGAAGTGCTGGTGGCCTGGTCGCAACTATACAAGCAGTATGACTGAGAAAATGGCGAAGAATAAAGTTGTTGTGGAGGATAAGGATGACTGGGTGCAGTACGACATTAAAGTCCTATATAGAAATGGTGAGTGTTTACCTGTTGAATACTACAGTATATTACACAGAAACCATCACCCAATTCTTGACATCAAGATGCCATCAAATCCACTTCCTGGAGCTCTGGATGCCTGGTTGAGATCTGGACTTCTCACCCCAACATTTCGTGTACTTGGACTCATAGGAAAGTTTGTTACTGGGACATGAATGCGATTTACTCCAACACTGAAGGGCATACTTGATCTGAAACCACATCTTGATGAAGCAATAAAAAAACTTGTTCATGGATCAGTGACCCAACATCATTACTTCAAGGTACAGTGACTCCAATTTTGCCCACCAGCTGTACCAAAGATGCGGTCCTTGAGGCTCTGATGAAATCTATTGGTGACAAACTGGACAAGGAGACAATATCTTTGTTGAAAGTGTCCCTCCAGGCAATCAAAGATGAAAGATGTGATCATGAGGCAAATGTCTGATGAGTTGCCTGGTGGTAAATATTGGGAGGCTTCACCTCAGCTGTACATTAAGGAGCCTGCAACTTGTGGTTCGGACAACATCAGTGGTGAGAGGAGATTCGGCACTGTGGATGCATACATGCACAAGGCCCATAATGCATGTACCGGTACGAATAATAATACATTATTATTCGTACATGTACGAATTAGAACTGGCGGGACACTATTCACACCATCCGGGTAGGCTACGATTTTCTCCATCGGAGAAAAGGACTATAATGCTAACAGCAGAATGTGATTTTCCGCAAATGAACTTTCACCAAGGAATTCCATTGACAAGTAGTTGACATTTGCTCTCTTTTTGAGAAAACACTATTTTACAAGTCAGTTTATACACATTGTGTATTCGTTCTACAGTATAGGTATTAACATGGCGATCGAAGCAGAAGCTACACAATGGCTCCCACGACGACTACCATATGTGTGGCGGTCTAGGAAAACCCGTCGGGTTTGAGGAAAGTGTTAATGGCCTTGGTGAACGCGCACATTTCAATAGCCGAAACGTACCACGTAACAGGTGAACAATAGCAGTTAACAAGTCGCAAAAGGGCGATCCGCTCAGCTGACATGTGAATTTGATTGATGAAGCAGTTCTCCAGTTATGGAACAGAATGCCCAATCCATGATCGCCACCTGTCATTTATTACATTTCATTACCTTTAGTTTGATACCAAACATGACTACCTTGGCTCAACTGGTCTTTAAGTAGGTCAGTAGGTCATGGAAGTAGGTCACTTCAAACCTACACTTCATTACCTTTAGTTTGATACCAAACATGACTACCTTGGTTCAACTAGTCTTTAAGTAGGTCACTAGGTCATGGAAGTAGGTCAGTTCAAACCTACACTTCATTACCTTTATGCAGCGGTCAATGACAACTCTGTACCCCCCTTATCAGACATTCGACATTTATTCGACGCCTGGGAAAAAAGTGGTCGTCCAGGAATCGACATTTGTTCACCCAGAGCACAATATCCTTGCTCCAGGAATTCACTGCTTCTTCTTTTTTGAGATTCAGAGCATCACCTTTTTTCACATGTCGGAACGCGGAACGCCAGGAATTCGACGCAGTGTCCCACTTTGGGGTTTATTCAAAACCTTTTATTTTTAAAACTTTTGAATAGACTTGTTGCCATGGCTGGGTTGGAGTAATATGCCTACTGTAGCATGACCGTGATAGCTGCCAACCTTTACGGTTTGGCCGTAGCTTTTACGTTTTTTTATCCCTTCGCCATGTTTTTACGTTTAGTCTAACAAAAACTACGAAAAAACAAACCATAAGCAAGTGAGAACCCCATTTCATTTCGTGTTGATCACTCCGTAGTTCCTGATTTATATCAACCCGAACTCCCCTACAGAGAATCTACGAGCTATCTTAGCTGTTCCATGTAATGTCTGATCTGCTGATGGCTCCGCTTTTGTCGTGGGGAGGGAAAACAATGGCAGATGCGGTCATGCCATGTGCTTGTCATGGTGATTGCTGGTCACGTGGTCTTGATACCGACGTACTATTTTTCATGTTCCGCCTCTTATCTGACGGATTGGGGGTGCCATACTGTAAACTTGGGAAAATATTGAAAATTTTACTGATGACCATTTCTGATGTCTGGCAGCTAGATGTGATCAGAGTCGTCGAATGCGAGATGATGCTGAAAACGAGATCGAGGCTGGAAAAGCGTGGTTGTTTGGATGACTGATCGCGATCGCCANTTGTTAGTTTTTTTGTTCGTTATTTTGTGTGACTTCGGCAGAGACGCAGGTTGGCCTCTAATCGCAACCTTCGTCTCTGCTAAAGTAACACTTAGTCACGTCAATGCCCATAACGTTTTCCGTGACCTTTTCCGAGTATGGTCGTTCTCTGATGAGTCGCAATTTACGTTCCACCGTTCTGTCTCTGCACATGAGAGCTCAATACTCAAAGAGCACAGCGCAGTGCGGACACATTCCTCTCAATTCGAGGTGCGTTCCACAGTGGCGCTTTTAGCTCCATGAGTAAAGCGACCAGACTGAGATGTATATGAAGTTTAGAATCAATAAGGAGGTTTAGAAATCAAACGTTCAACGTAAACTTTACGATGACGTTATTTTTCATACTATAGTATGAACAATAATGTCATCGTAACCAGATTTATATTGCATTTTCAGTACAAAATAACGTCATCGTAACCAGATTTATATTGCATTTTCAGTATAAAATGACGTTGTCCTTAACGTTTACCGTTGGATTTCTAAACCTCCCTAATCTGATAAAAAAACAGTTGAAGTAAATATGCTTCAGTATGCGCCGATTTTATGGCAACGGTCGTGTTCAGTCGATACTTAGTCCGGGTGCGAGTGGGGATCGATTATTTTTCAGAACGGTAATAAATGTATCGCTGCAAGAACATGGAGTGTTTCAATTAGGTGCCACATCAGGCCAGCACGGCGATTTTGCTGCCGCTAAGCAACATAAGGTATTGAAAACGAACAGTTTTGTCACCGGAATCTCGCACTAAACGCTCTGCTACACGGCAAATTATATGCCGGTAACTAGTATGTCGTCTCTTGTGAATGGTGTAACCTTCAGTCATGTTGTCAAAGACTTGTGCATCTTAAGTCCTGACTTAGGGATGACTTTAACAGCAGTATCCATATTAAACTGTGCGGTCTATTGCCAATTGAGGAAAACATGCACGATGTGGGCAATGTGGCACCAAGAAGGAATGTGCCAACAGAGCAACAAGCGAGGAACTTGCATGGGAGAAGATGAGGTGTTTTTTGGAAAAGGTTGCGTCATGTTCGAGAAGAAGGTAGCTCCGTTTATGCCGGCTGGTCCAAAAATGACCGGGTATTTGCAGTCATTTCATCATAATGCAAACTGTGATTATAATTTAACTAGATATAGGCCCGTATTCTAAAACCCTCCTTTAAATAGACCTAAAGTAGACCTTTATAAAGGCTCCCTTTACTAAGGAGCTCCTTCGCTAAATGCGCCTTTAACAAATGGTATTCAAGAACCACACTTTAACTTCCCTTATGTTAAGGTCGTCCTTTACCACGAAGTTGGATACTACGGACCAATCAACGTTTAAAGGCCTCCTTAAGGCAAAATAAAGCATTTCCTGTAGTGAAGGAAGGTTCTTGAAACGACCCAACCTTTGCTAAAGGAAGGTAGGCCTACCTAAAGGCGTCCTTTGACCCGAGATAAAAGTTGGTTCTTGAAATAAAATGTAGCTAAAGGTTGACTTAAAGGCTCCCTATCCCTAAAGGAACGTCCTATAATACGGGCCATGAATTTATGTGGATGCTACCAATCAGATGTAAAAATTCCAGGACTTAAAACTCGAATCATTTTGGGAGTGACTATTCGGCGAGCCCAGCTCTCTGTGCAGTCACTTTGTTTCAGCTTGGATAGCGCGCCGGGTTAATTAACTATGCACTGCGGCGACCAATGAAAATCGAGATTACAAAACAGCAAAATGGCGGATTCGAATGATCGCCCTTCCACTTCGATCAAATATCGGTGAAAAAAGAGCTGGGGCCTCCGGCTTATGCCAGTTTTTGGCCTAGTTTTGTTGATTTTAAAAGAAACGTGACCATTGGAGTTGTTATTTGACCAGCAAAATGCTTTTAAAACACAGAAATTGTTCTTAGATGGCAAGCAAACAATGATTAGTCATAACCACCGCTCAAGATTGGCCAATGAAACCGCTACGCTACCAGCTGTCTCGGTAGCTCAGAGGCTAGAGCGTTTGGCTAGTAACCGTTAGGTCCCCGGTTCGACTCCCGCCTGGGGCAATTTTTTTCACCACTTTTCCTGTCTCCTGTTTTTTTTTCTTTTTTCTGAAAATACTCTAAATCCACCGAACAAAAATGTAATCTGCTAAAATATGGACTTTCGTAATTTAGAAATTATTCGTAGGCCTACATGTAACATCATTTTTACTGCCGCGCAGCTAATTCACTTTTAACCATGGTGCTAGCAGAGAGGGCCACTCGCCAACACCTCCTCATGAATAATTAATGAGGCCCATCAGCTCGCTGAGCAAGGCTGAATTTGTTCACTGCACATCCATCCGGCTCGCTGTGCAACTGCGCAACACAAATCTGCTCAGAGAGCGGCTCGCCATCTAAGATGATGACGGATCGTTGCACAGAGAGCGGCTCGCCAAATAACACCAGCCAATAATTTTACACGAGAAAAGAATGTGCCAACTTTTTTTGCAGTTGACCTGCATCGCACTGATCTTGCTGTTGGCTAAGTCCATACCCTGGACTTAAACCTAAATGTGACCCGGTAATGAGGAAGGCGCCGTACCAGCCCCACACGGTCTTGCTGTGAGCGTTGTGACCGAAATTTCTTTTTTTCCAACGTTATTTCAATTTATTTCTGGCATGAAAATAACCCGTTTGTTTTGGTCACCCGACAGTAAAACGTACATCATCGTGTAGTAGATGAAAAGTTCTCTAATTTCATTACTTTTCTCCTTCAAACAAAGAAGTAGGATAGCGATAAAAACAAACGTTTTGTCTCATTATTTCTGTAGAAATATATTCAGGTCATTTTTTAATGACGCAACGTCAACTTGTGAAATGACGTCGCTGCGGTCACATCGCTCGAGCGCCGACCTGTCGGGATATACTGTAAAGTTGTGCGCACTCCTTATTTGACCTACCTAAACAGCTATAGGCATGATAAGCCTTTTCCTGGGGTGTGAGACTGATGTACACAAAGATGTACAGTGCCCTCTTTTATGCAGAAGCGGGACTAAATCAAATTTCATGAAAACGTGACTTAAAGCTGAACTGCATGAACAAAAACAGGAGATTCCAGCTTTGAAGAAAGACCACCACGCCACGGTGGTGGTCAAGAGAAAATAGAAACGACCATAAGGCACTTTCAAAGTACCTCCAGAACATGATAGACTACCAGCCTATTTGGTGGCGCCACCGTATTCACCCTGGGTCTGTCAATGGAGTAACATCGAGAGATGGCTCCAATGGCGTCTGCAGATCTAAAGGCTTTAGGCCTGCCGCACACGAGAGAAATTAGTTGAGCAAAATGTCATTCGAGGATTTTGAGTCAGTCAAAAACCTCTCGTGCGCGGCGGAGGATTTGGGACGGTACACTTCCCACGGTGACGTACCGTCACGTCACGGCAACGTGCCATGAAATGCCCTCATGTGATTTGTACGCATGCTCTGTAGCAAAATGACGCGAGTCAAATGACTCAGTCCCCGCCGTACACGGTGAGGTTTTTTCCTCGCTAGTCAAAGACGTTTTCGCCTCAGCGGCCGCTGAGGCGGAAAACTCGCAAGAAATTCGCCGCACACGAGAGGTTTTTGACTGAGTCAAATGCCTCGAATGAGATTTTGCTCAGCTAATTTCTCTCGTGTGCGGCAGGCTTTAGGTTCTTTCCGAACCAGAGTAAAAAGT
Organism: Notospermus geniculatus; assembly: GCA_002633025.1. NCBI lineage: Eukaryota > Metazoa > Nemertea > Pilidiophora > Heteronemertea > Lineidae > Notospermus > Notospermus geniculatus. Next base: position 9,627 of record NMRB01001969.1, on the reverse strand, counting down.
CGGTCACCATTCTATAGTAATCATTTCTTGCTGTAATTTATGGTATAGTTCAAGCAAAATTTATGCATTCAGTCTATCATGTTCTGGAGGTACTTCGAAGGGCGTTTGCATTTCTGCAGACCACCATTCTACGGCGCTGTGGTATTTTTGTTCATGCACTTCAGCTTTAAGGCGCCTCTCCACATGAGAGTTTTCTCGCAGAATTCGGCTCACGATGGGCAATTCACCATTATTTGTTCCTCACGGCTTACGCTGGGACCAATGACAGTCATAAACAACTGCTCGCAGTTGAGTTGCCCATAGAGAGCCAACTTGCGAGAGAAAACGCTCACATGGAGAGGCGCCTTTAGTCTATTTACATGTGATTGCTCTTCGCCATTCGATTGACATTTTGCAATATTACCCAAATCAAAATGATATTTTCGAAAAATTTCTTTACTAGAACTTTTAGAATGATACAACGTTGATTTTGAATCAAATTTAAAAAGTTAATTTTTACGATATTTCGAAATTGTGATATTTTCCTGATATTCTGCCCATATTTTTCAATCCCTGTGCATTCCAACTAATTCATGAAATGAAGGCCTAAGACGTGCCAGTTCAGCTATGTACTTTATAAATATTTTACATCAGTTATTCATGGGGTATGAAATTTCGGGGGTAACTGTACACAATTATTATCTTCCGTTCACTTTGTGCATACCTTCAAGTAGCAACAGCAGGAGCTAAGGTACAGAATCACCAGGACCTTGAAATTATTACACCCAATCAACAGGGACAAATTTGAAGCCATTATCAACCCGTCAACGTCTACATTATTGGTCATTCCCAATGTAAACACCCAACGTTCAGACGACTCTCAAATTATCAATGTAAGAATTTATTCGATTAATCGGCCCGGAAATTACATGAGATATAGACAAATTGCGCTGAGGAAGTTACACAAATTTTGTTTAATTGTAAATGGTATGACTTCCTCTCTATCAACAATCTTAATGCAATGTGTAGACGAAAATGGACGGATGCGTTTTTACATCTACAGCCGCCAGAGCGGACAGCGAGTGGGAGAGATAAGGTACCCCACTAGTGAACCTTGTACACAACTAAGAGCGGGAATGTCATATCCCGATATTGATTTCAGTGACGAAATGGTGAAGGTGAGTTGTTCCGATCAAAAATCAGGAAATACTTCGTCGACGATTTACAACGTCGTTTGGGTTTCGGGCAATGCTGAGTTATACAACGGGAAGGAATTAGACATGCTGAATGAACGACATGGTACGGGGCAGTTGATATCACACGGAGACATCCTGGAGACTAAAGTGAAAAGAACTACAAATGGTATATCCAGTGATGGACTGATTAATACGATTTATCGAAAACAGCGCGGGTATAATGCTGAGGTATACATGTATCAGGCTGAAAATGGAAGAACAGTTGCTAATTCTGTTTACAACAATCGTTTGAACTTAGAGCTATTTACCTTTAATCCTGCACCCGTAAAGATTGTGGGTTTGCGTATAAACTGCTTCAAAGTTAAAGGAATTAAGTCAAACGCATCTTGTTGGAGGGGCCCTGATTACATACGTCTAAAAGCGAAATTATGTTATGACTGTGGGGCAGACGCAGACAATATCAACAACACTCATTTCACCGGTTTTTCGGATTTCGATATTGATGCCAACAATAATCTGATAAAAATGATTTCAAGAGATATGGGAAATGGCACAAAACGGAAGGAAATCATTTCGGTGGAGGTGTTCAATTTAATTCAATGAAAGCATGTGAGACTACTAATAACGCATCGCTTCTCTTCAATACAATATTCGATGAATACATACATGAGTAGGTAAATAAAAAAGTAATTCTCCTCAAAAGTGCATGAGCGAACAAATGGCCAAAGACGGGAGAATCCAACGTACCTCGACGCGAGTCCAGGTCATAAAAATTTTGTAAGTTCAAATAATATCGTTATATAGTAGGGGTAGCATAATGTAGATGAAACAGCTTAGGTATAATACAAGCTGTTCCATTTACGCTGAATGGGTGAATGTCGTCCTGGGTGACCCTAAATGTCACCCAGGACAAAACTGGGTGACCCTAAACGTCCCCCAGAACAAGACTGGGTGACGTTTAGACCCTAAACGTCACCCAGTTTGAATATGGCGCCGTTTTAAAACCTGTGCCCGAGGTTCGCTATCGATAGTGGAACGTCTGTCAAGTAGCGATCGCGAAATCATGGAAATGAACGGAACGTGACTTTGATATTTTTGCGTCATAAAATCCGAATAAAGCATAAATTTGACACAGCAAATATGCATGTTCATCATCTGATGAGGAAGACCGAGGACGCATATTAACGTGTAAAGTAGGTGTGTTGTGGTTTCATGATTCCTTTATTGCCCTTGGAAATATGCATTGAATTCGTTTTTAGCCACACGAACAGCGTACCATTTACCTCGGACGCAGGTTTTAAAATGGTGCGATTTTCAAAGTGGGTGATATTTAGGGTCTAAACGTCACCCAGCCTTGTTCTGGGGGACGTTTAGGGTCACCCAGGTTTGTCCTGGGTGACATTGAGGGTCACCCAGGACGACATTCACCCATTCGGCTCCATTTACCATTATGCTACCCCTACTATATTACGGTATTATTAGAAGTTAGAAAATTTTTATGACATGGACTGGCGTCGAGGTAAGTTTCTCCCGTATCTCTCCTTCCAGAAAGTATGGTGAAAAGTAGTGCTGGGCGATTTTAACTTTCATCTGGATGATTTCATGGACTCTGACTCTCTTGAATTCAGGAGTCTTCTTCACTCATTTGGACTCAAACAACGCCAGAGGGTCAACCCATGTCAAGGGACACCTACGTACTGGATCTAGTGATGACCAGAAATGAGAGTATTCGCCTTACTTCTTAACCCGTTGTGAATGACCTCGGGTTGTGTGATGTGAAACGGAATCGCTCCTGTGATCATTATGCAGTTTCTTTTTTGCTCAATCTGCAATGTGTAAAAGTTGAGAGACTGACGGTGAGATTCCGTAAATTTCGTTCTATTGACACCACGAGGTTTGTTGAGGATGTCGCTTCTACCTTTGATGGTATGTACTCGACTTCGACTGTGGAGCAGGTAGATGTTAGTAATATAAAAATGAGATGAGAACATGGAGCCATCCAACACAAAAATAACAGCAAAATGACCACCCCAAACCTAAAAATACAAAAAAACGCCAAAAAAGGAGATACCAAAATTTCATTAAACGAAGGATTTTGCCCATGGTTGCATATTGTACGGAAGCAGGTGTGAAGGGAAAGAATGTCGTAGGAAAAACTGTCCGGGGAACAAAAGGTCCTATTGTTACATTCTAATCTCTGACAATTGGTTTCTTTACCCATGCCGCTTAATCCGTCATTCAACAATAGAAGTGGACACTTTTTACAGGGGGACACTATTTACTGCTACACCTGTTCGTGCCATGTGAAATTATTTTTTTATCTCGTAATTACGAGATAGCATCTCGTAATTACAACATAACATCTCGTAATTACGACATAACATCTCGTAATTACGACATAACATCTCGTAATTACGACTTGATTGTTCTGAGACTAATAAGCCCTTTTTACACGGTGCTGGTTCGAGGAAACCTACCTCCACCCTCCTCGGGCGGGTTCGGTTCAGGATGGATTGATCGCTTTTACACGGTGCGGGTTACCGAACCCGCCTCGATCTAGTTCGAGGTCGGTTCGTTCAAATGCGTGCCACCAGATGGCGTGAATCAACATTGACAGTTGTCGCAAGTAAGAAATATCCCAAAAATAATCACTTAAAATCGATAAACTATGCTTGTAACAACATGAGCAGTGCTTGAGAAATCTCGTGCGTGATTTCTTCACAGGTAACTTACAGCAATGTGCCAGTGATGCCATTCATATGTAGCGTGCTCAATCCCGCACGAGGCCGGTGGAGGTCGGTTCGCTTTTACACGAGAGAATAACCAGCCTGAACCTACCTCCACCTACCTCCACCTTCCCGAGACTCACGCGGCGAACTGAACTGGTCAGAGGAAGGTGGAGGTCAGTTGTTTCGCTTTTACACGGGGAAAAATAACCGAACCCTCCTCGATCTAGTCTCGATCCGGAACGCACCGGCACCGTGTAAAAAGGGCTATAGTGACACCAGCTGGGCCAGGTTATGGTTTATTGTAACAACCGAAGATAATACTTTATATGGCTCTGGGAAGAAACTGCAATAACCAAAGCATCGGGAAAAGGACCTTATAAAATGCACATTTTCATTGTTTCGGACGCTCAAGTATAACATAAGTAACCAGCAACTGGCAAGTCTTCAGCACTGAACCATCAACAAGGTAAATAAATGAAAAATGTAAGAACGACAAAGTATAAGTTGTGTAAGAATGGTAATGTAGGAATAATGTATTATGTGATGGCTAATCAAAATGTAAGAAACTTTAAGTTAAGAATATAGAATAGGCCTACATGTAATTCATGCAATAATTTAATGCAGGAATACTGCAGGATGTTTATAATAACGTAGGAAATGCATGCGCAAGAACGAAAACCTGTGAATAATGTATGAAGGCATTCAAACGTAAGAATAAATGCAAGCATACTGAAGTCGTTTTTGTAAGGTAAACGTAAGATGTATGTAAGATCAATGCCCGGATCAATGCAAGAATAATGCAAGATGAAGCTTCGCACCTTTTATTTCAAAGTCAAACCAAAAATAGATAAGCGATCTACTTATATCTATTTATATCTGATCTATTTTTGATAAAACATATGTGACATTTCTCGAACAACATCTGTAAGGACTGGCAAAGAAAATGTGAGTAACACTTTCTTTCTGACCGTATTTGTAAGTACATGTATTTGTAGTCTCATTCTCCTTTACATATACCATCGATAGATGGTTTCAATTCTTAGAAAAAAAGGATGCCAAGAGTTGACGCCACACCAGAAGGAACGCCGATCAATGCCACAAAATTGGTCAGGCCTCTGCGTCGTCTATTTTGGTCGCGGCGTCGTTTTCGGTCCCCGGCTGCGTCTATCTTGGTCCCGAGCGCGTCTACCTTGGTCGCGCACGGGACCAAAATAGAGGTCTTTGGAACTAAAATAGATGATGCACGTACGCGGAGAGTTTAACGTCGTACCAGGATGACATGATACCTACTGCTCTCCTTCAACCACATTGCGTAACCCCCAAAACGTTGAACACGTGGAGCAAGCCCCGTTAACCCAACAAAATATCCTATGTGACAGTTGATAGTTATGAAATATGTTTAGTAGGCCTATAGCTGTAGTTTATCACACCATTGCACAACTTGATCGTACACTTTATTGTACACATCAGAACGGCACACTTGCCCCAAACTGTCAAGTGTGGCATGCTTGAAGGGCCATTCCAAAAAACGTAAGTGGCGCATGATTCATTCATGGGGTTATCAAAGTAAGCACCATACCAATGTGAAGCCCATCAAAAAAACACTTTCTTGATAAACTGGGCCTCTGGAGATTGGATGCGATATCTAACCCTTGATCGATAAGCCGGATTGATTGATGTAGATTCAATGCGTTCAATTCTTGGCAATCATATCACGTCCAAGATAGAACCGTTACAAGTGATATAATTATTAGGCCTATTACCACTTCTATATCTTCTATAGCAAACGACATTGTCGGTCTGCAGGATTTGTGAATGGCGTCGGTTTCGACGCCCATTCGTGCCACACCTGCAAAAACTGGGCTACGGATGCCGGATTTAGGTTCGTCTTTTATCTGTCTGCATACAAATTACGGAATTACTCGGTGGTAAGCGTAGATTGGTCCCCTGCCCTCGAGACCCCCCCTCCCCCTCCGCGAGCGGAGCGTTACGAGGGTATCTCGTCCCCAGGTGTTGTTTACGCAGTATCCGTTGCTTCCGTCGCAGTCAGCCTTATTGGTTCACGTGGGCTATAGTCCCTTTAAGTGACCATTATATTGGGTCCAAAATGAGCTTTCGACGCAATTTTCGGCACTAAATCATTATCGGCTTTCAAAACATTCACCTGGTATATGTTACTTTTTATGTCTAGTAGTGTCCGGGCTAATAATAAAACCGATTAGTTGGCGATTAATATGTTTTTTCGGGCATTTTGTGGTTTTTACCGATTTCATAATTAGGAAATGAATCCGATTGGTTAAAATCCATGCGGGGTTTACATAGGCCCCCTATTACCGACGGAGTCCGAAAGTGGGACAGAGGCTGATGAGCAGGTGTTCAATCTCGGGCTCATGGGCGGACGGGCAAATACCTATATGATGGTTTGTGTAATTAGTTTGATATCGATGTGGCGCCGAGGTTGAGAAGCACGTGGATTTGTATTTAGAAGTGGATTTATATTTAGAAGTGGTTTGAGGTCAGTCTCTATCTTTAGCCATGATGGTGCAAGATGGGGTGTTCATGAGGGTTTTCATTTGTTTATTACGACGAGCCGTGGATTATCACTCGCCCTTTTTGTGCGAGTACTGGGTTGGGCTTGTTTTGTTTGATCATGATGGAGAGGGAGGGTAAAGTTGTTTACTTTTTTTTCAGTCGGTGTGTTGGCCTGAATTGAATGCACTTTGCGCAGGCTATGACAACTTCTGTTCATTGGACTGCTTAGTGTATCAGGTTGAGCACTTCGTGCTCTTGTATCGAAGGAATTTGTGCGAACATTCTTTATTTCAAACTCTTTCCACGTGAACCATTTACGCCGCCAGGCTTGTGTTTATTTTTTTCTCACTTTATTTAAAACCTTCATCATTGATGTGAAGGAAACCTACTGAATCATAACCGTTTGGCTGGATGGGTTTATTCAGACAACGTCACGCAATAACATGCATGTTGGTGTTTCACAAAGCTGCCGCCGTTGCCAAGTGCTATTCCACCGGTGTAACGTTTTCTTATGTTCGCCCGATCTCTGTGTCTGCATACAATAGACGGCTAGAGAGACCATGACTTTTCAATAGGGGAACACAGGGAAATCTGTCACTTCTGTTTGCCCATACAATGAGGGGAAACGCTGAAAAACGAGAACACTTTGGCAGTTTACACTGGCATGCGTGACCAGAGAGGTTTCTCCCAGTCGATGATTTTTTTTATATTGAATTGTGTCTTTGGGCGGAGTCAGATAATTCCTTCCTGCCAGTGCGATTGGTGCAGGCCTATAATCCTTCACCTTTTATTAATTGTTTGCTGATCATATGTTGTTTGTCCAGTGATGAGACACGCCGTATTTCGTCTGTTTGTAGCGGCCGTAATAAAAAATAAACGCTCAAAATAAAAGTGAAACGTAATTCAACCAACATGAACTGATGTTAACACACGATACTCTACTTTCATCGATTTAAGACCGGTTCTGGATATTCAAGCCACGCCCACTCTGTATAACTTTGACCTCATGGTTCGAATCCATGAATAGAGCTGACCATGTATGATTGACGTCTAGCCTGCCCCTGTGTGCTATGTTTACATCACAATTCGTAAGCAATGCCAGGATAACCGATGCCGAATAAGTAGGCCTACCGCACTCACTGACCGTGGGTTTTGCATAACGACCAGCACGGATAACTAGGCCCACCAGTAGGCCTATATGGGTGTTATTTGTTGAACATTTCTGTGAATTACCCTGTTACGTCATGGTCCCGGAACGACAAAACCCAACGGAAAATTAATCAATCGCACGGTACACAGATTAAACCACAAATAGCAATCTGTTTATCCGTACTGACAACCACGAGTCACTTTCAGCCCACCAGCACGAGTAGAAAATGTGCGCCAATGAACAACAAGGGACCGTGGGCCTATTCACGCTGCGCTGCTTGGGGGCGGTCACAGGCACTTATAATGAACCGGTCTTAAATCGATGAAAGTAGAGTATAATCAATCCTGTTGGAAAATGAGTGATAAATAAAAAGGCAATTTCCAGAGTTTTGCGAATTTTCGACCCCAACCGGGGTCTTCTTCAGGCTGGAGCTTTACAATCCGAAGTTCCAGCCTGAAGAAGACCCCGGTTGGGGTCGAAAATTCGCAAAACTCTGGAAATTGCCTTTTTATTTATCATATATTGTGTGTCAATTTTTGTGCTTTTCTTCTCGTTGGAAAATGAGTCATATGAATAAAGACTAGCAAATGCTTTTACTTGAATTTTGCAATATAAACCCGGTCGCCTGCCACGGCCGGGGAGACTTCCTTCTGCTGACAAGGCGGCGCTGACTATGCACTTTTTTCTTTCCAGAATGCGCTGCTGAACCCAAATACGTAATCTCGCGATATCTTGAATCATGGTGCTGACGTCATCCACGATGGTAACGTCATCCATGATGGTGCTAATTCTCGGTGTATTATTGTTTTGTCTTCCACAAGCAAGTCTTGCTCAATGTAAGTAGAAAGAAGTGGTAATCAGAAACATCACATCAAAGGCCAAGGTAAACGAAGACAAGCAAATTTGTTGCAGAAATACACCTTCCCAATTTGACTCATTTTACATAATCTTACATCATCTGGTTGATCTGAGACACTGAGTGGACCTAATTGCACCTTGCACCCCTCTGGTTATAAGTGAGCCATTCCAATCATATAAAGTACGGCAGTACAAGCAATCATGTGTACTAAGGCAAGGGGAAAGGCATAATGGTTACGGCGCGAAAGTGCTGCAAATTTAGCATTGTAAAACCGTTATTATTCATCGTATTTGAAATTTTTTTATATAACAAAGCATTTTCTGTTCAAACTGGTAAACATTTCGACGATGCACATACCTCTTTTCCATTTTACTATAAATTAGGCAGAGACGGAAAACAATAGGATTGGGCATAATCAACATCTCAGCTCTCTTATCTCGACCCCTGTAGAACGGGTTTTACAGGGGTCCGATGAGTCGGTGGAGCCTACGGGATGTAAAGGTAATGGGCTACTTACTGTCAAGGTTACGATGGAAACGAAATCCAATATGGCTGCCGTCTTGATTGGGTTGCTATCAAAATAGGAACATCTTCCAATCTGCCTGACACCTCCTGCACTAGAGTCTACATTCAATTCGTCAGTATTGTCATTGAGTAATATGACAGATGTTGACGTTCATTTCTAAAGCCACAAAAATCTTATCAATCAAACCAAAAGTCTATTTTTGACGAAACTAAAATGCTGTTTTTGAGTGAGCATTCATTCCGTTATTCCTTTAAACCGGTGTTATATATAGGGTGGTCCAAAAAAACGCACAAGCATACTTCCACTACCCATAGCCCAAAACTACTGATGGCATTGGATGGAGAATCTTTCTAGAAGAAAGAAGACGCCAAGATATCCCGATTCGGTCCAGTGGTTCGAGCTGCAGACGCTATTTTGTAAAGCAAGGTCGAGGCCCTTGGTGAATTGTTCCACACACAACAATCAAGAGCATACTGACAAAAGGATTATCCTGTGGAAAGGCCAAGCAAAAAATGAAATAAAGGTACATGTAGAACATGAAAATCAAACTCCATTTTAAAAACTTAAAGGGACATTATCATTAGCGAATTAATGTAGCCCGATCCTTTCAATAAACTTCATTATAACAAATTTTGCAGTTGAACCACCTTTCTTAC
>NMRB01001968.1:105552-123818 GCA_002633025.1 Notospermus geniculatus | reverse complement strand
AATGCACTTTTAAAACGAAAAGTTGCCAAGACCAGTTTTTGAGTGGCGCTCATAGTCATGACCACGTTCGTTGTTTTGTCTCTCAAAAGTAAAGACATTTTTGAGTTGAAATTTCCGGCTAGTGCGACAAAAAATGTGTCCCGAGAAACATGCAAACAAATGGAAAACTACTCACCATTTCCCAAGTCTTCGTGCGGCTTGCACCTTTGTAGAAGTTGTTGTCAGGATTCCATCTGAGTCGGTGTCCATTTCATAAACATCCAATGTGAATATCCATCCTTACTCGAGAATTCCGCATCTTATAGTAATCCTAAAATCCATCCTGTAACCATGGTAATGAATTGTCCACACATCTGCAGGGAGTTCCAAGAATCACAGTCAACCCCATCAGGTCAGAGGTCACATCAAGAAACAAGTTGCGTCACTCCAGGAGGCAGACTGGGCATGGTCACTCATTTCCCGCCGCCATTATTTGAACCCCACAGTCTGAGTCTGTCAGCATCAAAATCACCTTGTCCTGCTGATCATGTGGTAGTCATGGGACTGTCTGGATACCCGGGCTGGAACTTGCATGTAGGGAAAAAGGAATGTGGATTTAGATACCTTTAGATACATGATGAGATGATGATAGACCACGAGCACTCTCCCACGTGTCACTACAACGTTGAGCGCGCAACAGAAAGTGGCGCGAAAATGGATAAGGCCAATGGCGCGAAAACGGATAACGCAGTATTTTGCAGTCCGCAGAGAAGAAATCCGAAGGTTTTCCAAGATTCAAATCTTAGAAAAGAATAAAAAAAATGCAGTCTATCCCGACTATCATCGTAAAATAATCATCCGCGAATAACCTATCTTCATTTGAGAGGGATTACTGATGCGTACAGCACTACGCAAAGCGCAGAATGAACAGAACACGCCTCAACGTGGCAGGCTGTGCGCGCACTTTTTCGAACCACGTCTGAATCGGCATGATTCCTCAAAACGACCAAAAACATCATATAATTCAATTTTTCTCCAACAAAATGCATGCATTTCGTGATCGACAACTTCACGTTGTCTTTCTTTCGAAAAAGTGGTAACTTTTATCAAAGGATGGCCAAGAAATATGGATTCAGTACTTACCGAAAAACAGCAGTGTATCCTCCTCCACATGAAGTCCCCTTGCCGTCTTGGATGGAACCTGCGGCTACCTTGAACAACTCCCGGTCGAGGCTATTATGTTCAGAGAGGGCATGCTCGAGTGCACTTGAAAAACTGAAGTCTCAGAGGGTTTTCTTCACAACCAAAAGCAATTTTTTACGGGTTTACTCCTTATCTTTTCGATTTTAGTGTCATTGGTGACTGCTTCTACTGGTTTCAAGTGAAAAAATCTATACTGGGTCAAAGGGTCACATGCTGTGTCCTCTCTCTCCAATATGGACCCGCCCGCCTTGTTTCACGAAGAGGGGTTACGTAATCATCAAACTCATCCAGCGACCAATGGCAGACGTCGGCTGATTTCTACGCGGGAAAGGCTACATGTTGCGTGATGAACGTGCCAGTTGAGAAGCAATGGTTATTAGCATAATAATTAAATAAGACGGAAGAGATCAGTATCTGATGTACTACACGATCTACACTGTGCAGCAGATGGGTGTGCCAAGAGTTTTTACAGAAGGAGTTTTAGTGCATAGATATGAATGTGCATGATGTTCATAGACACTTGTAATCAGAATATGCTTTGACGCTAACCCGTGGGTGTCCCCAGGTTTTCTGAAGGGGGCCCTTCAGCGCGCGCGAAGCGCGTCGGCTCCTCGCCCCGACGGGTAAGGGGGCCTCCCCCGGGAAAATTTGAAAATCTATACTCCGAGACGCGTTCTGGGGCATTTTCGGGGTGAAGTTTTGTTCCTTCCTGTCATCCTGCTCAACACGTTCTTTGAATGTAAGGGTAGGGGGTCGTTCGCACCCCCGACCCCCGGGGGAACGCCCATGACTACATCATGATCAGTGTAGGCCTGCGCCTAAGGACATGACAGCGGGACACACCCTTCTTCCAATCTTCAGCCTCACAATTAAAGTTTCCTGCGTGAGTGCGAAGCCCTGGTTATGATAATGTGAATAACCGCGCTATCGAAGAGTGAATCGGGCAAAACCGGTATGAAAATAATGGTCACTACGTGAACCAATATGTCATTACATGCTCAGCAGTCTCAAATTAAATCTAGCCAGAGTAATGCCTCATCTATCTCTAATGGCGTCCTCACCTATAGATCAGTTCAAACTAGGTCATCGTTCATATCGTCATAGCGATTTCTTGGCAGCCCGCACATGCGCAGTAGCCGTTTTCTTGGTCAACACGGAAGCTGGTGTGTTTTCATTGGTTTCAAAGAAGGATTTCGGCAATCGGCGGCATTTTTGGTGGTTCTTTTCGATATTTCTGCAAGGCAGCCCTTAATTACGCTGTGAAAGGGTCTGATACTAGTTGAGGAAAGGAAAATTCACTGGTTTCCCCGCTATCTCACCAAAGCGTGCGAGAGGTAGAGCGAAGAATGGAGTGAATTCGCGATCCACCACAGGTTCTTGTGGTTCGAATCTATACTAGGGGACCGCAGGTCCTTACACACTTCACTGAGAATGTATAGAAAAACAAAAGTTATGACACTTCGCAAACTAGCAACCTCCCCACTTCAAACCGCCGCCAAACCTATATTTCCCAACCGATTGCCACAATTTTCGGCACGAGTGAGGCCGAATCGGTTAATGTCGTCCTGGGTATAACAGAAATATACCCAGGTTCAATGTCGTCCTACAAAACTATACCCTGGGTATAGTTCGATCTACAAAAGTATACCCAGTACCGTAGTTTTGAGCCTAGGTACGAATTAGGAATGGATGGCCGCCATTTTGTTTCTCGCTTCAACTGAGACGGCAGTTTTGCAAGCAACATCTTCAAAATATCAGTCAATATTGTCAGATTTTCTGCTCATCTATGGCATGGGTCAACTGTTGACATTTGGCTCAACACAACGGTCCAAACTTATCGCAAGTTAAGCTCACAGTTTCAAAGAAATGAGCAAATTAGCTGAGCCGATCTGCGCCCCATATGTTTGTTCGGTGTCGTGCGTTCAGCTACGTCCGCGAGCCGTGCTGCGAGTACTATTGCGGATTTGAGTGACGATAAACGGCACGTAAATTTCTTTGATCACTGTCGGTACGATATTATTAAAATGATGCCCGTCGTGTCGGGCGCTAGAGCGATGTTTTTCGACTTGTCATGCTTCTAGCTGCATGGTCATATGGCATTTGCAAGGACAATCTCGTCTTCAGGTGCTTTATCCAATCCTCGGCATACTTTTGTAGATCGAACTATACCCAGGGTATAGTTTTGTGGGACGACATTGAACCTGGGTATATTTCTGTTATACCCAGGACGACATTAACCAATTCGGCACGAGTGAGTGATCTCCGATATATGAATCCAACTTTAATGAATGACTTTATCCGAACTTCGGTGATTTTGATCGCGAATTCCGATCACCAGCGAACGCACCCGACCACAATCAACGATGTAGCCTACAGGAAACATGGGAAACGAGAGAGAGAGAGAGAGCGATTACTGCGAATGCGCATGCAATCGCTCTCTCGCGTTTCCTGTACATCAATGGTCGACTTCGATTCACAACTCGAGTAGAGTTGGAGTTGCAGAATCTGCCACCGGTAATAACGTCACAAAAGCAAATTGCGCATGCCTACTCGAGTCGTGAATCGAAGTCGATGGAGTAGCGCCAAGATGGCGGCCAATATGAATTTAGACTTGTTGGAAGAATTTTTCCATGACAATGTACCAAATTTGGAGGTTTTTAATCAGTTTACGGCCTAGGCGGCAATAGCGCTGCTGTTAAGACGATTCAGAATGCCAAAAATAGAACACTTTTGTGGAAAGTTACCGAAAACAGTAGGCGCGAAGGAGATCAAAAATAAAAATGACAAAATAAAATAAAATAAGACACTTGAAATAAAATAAAATGAGATAAAATGACACTTGTGATGATGACGCATTCATAAAATGCTTTTTTTGACATGATTCGCTCCTGAAAGCGTGATAAAATTGAATAAATACTTTCACTTTTCGGACTTTTTGATACCGTCCGCCATCTTGGTCGAGTTGAACTCTCGGTCGGCCAAGGGCCCGTCGGGCGAGTAGATTTCGACGCCATCTTTGCTACACAGTTAGGCAACTCTGGTAACTCGACTCTCTTCGATTGTAACTCGGGTCACTCGAGTTAAACCCGAGTTTGAATCGAAGTCGCCCAATGGTCGGGTGCGTTCGCTGGTGATCGGAATTCGCGATCAAAATCACCGGATTTCGGATACAGTCATTCATTATGGTTCCCGATCAATCAGATCGGTCGGGAACCGTATTGTTTTTGGTCATGGTGTCTGTGTGCGTGTGTGTGTCTGTGTGTCCGGTCTGTCACACCTTCATATCTCATCTCCTTGAACAGCTACAGCCTTGGAAACAAATCCTACCCCCAGGTTTGTGAACCTGGGCAATCCACACACCTAAACCTGAAGTGTATATGAATACCGTCGTGGGCGCAGCCATATTGCTTGTTTTGATGACGTCACTGCTAGCAGACATCCATATGCGCGATAAACGGTAGCTGAGATTCTCTAGATTCCTCCGGGGTCTCTTCAGTTACTACGGCTGCGCAATGGATACCAAAAAGTGTGGGCGAGCAAGCACTTCGTGTTCGTTTTTGTCGTTTGAAAATCGGTTGGAAAATGAATTTTTAGTGGAGTAACAGGCAATTGCTTGTTGGAAAACGGTTCCAACCTGCACCAGCATGTTCACAAGCAAAGTGGCGTGTGATTTGTTGTAGCTTACCGTATGCAAAATACGATTTGTTCCATTGGAAATTAGAGATTGTAAGCTTTCCAACTGTGTCTCTCACTTCCGAGCAAATGTTAGGCATAAAAAGCATACGCAGTCAGAATAGATGGGGATCAGATAATTTTTGAAGAAGCACGGTATTGACTGCCGACCTAGACGCAGCCATCTGGCGGCAGTAAGACGAACTACAAAAATGCATTACAAAATGTGCGTAGTATATCGGGTCAATTCGCCGATAACGTAGTTTGTTGCTGGGTTGGAGAGTGGCGCGGTGGCGCCGGCTGTCCAGAAAAAGTGGAAATACCGTGGTCATTGTTACTTACGAAGTTAATTTCACGCAGTTTGGGATCATTTTTGAATGTGGATTCTCGCAAAAACTTGGTTTTCATCGTATTTTCCGTGTGATTGACCTTTTGAGTGACTTTCGGGAGGCTCGAAAGGAGGTTTTGGGTCTTCACTCTCAATGTACAGTACTGTGGCGTAGACATTTGGCGATCGTCGAACTACGCCGGTACTCAGTGCGCATGCGGGTGTTATTAGATAGGCGTTGTGTACAAAGGTATCGGTGACGTGTGATCCAATGAGCCAATAATTTTCAATCTCAGATGCCTCCATTATGATGTAATTAACATATCGGACTTGATATTTTGTCTGTCACGCTTTTATCTGATGGCATAACTCGGCTCCTTCAACACCTGCAGCACTGAATGGAAATAAGTTGTACCCTTAGGTTTTCATCCCTTAGGAATTGAATGGGCTGGTTACTTTTGATGTGAGATGTTGGGGTCATGGTGATATCAATATCACGAATTTGATATTTTCAGATAACTTGCCATACTGTCAACTGAGCAACATGAAACAAGTCTTAGTTCATGCCTAGGCCTACTTATCCAAGGACTGGACTATGTTGAAATTCTCAGCCTCATGTGTGCGGGTGTTCGAAATATCATGAGATTTTGATATATCAAACTTGATTGCGAAGTGTCATACCTTTTGTTTTTCTATACATTCTCAGTGAAGTGTGTAAGGACCTGTGGTCCGCTAGTATAGTATCGAACCTGTGGATCTACGGCCATGTGCATCGCCATTTTTGTCCATTCGGAGACCCAACCTGGGCTGGGCGAGTTTTTCTGTATATCGCATCCGATTTTCATGGTGGTAACGATTTTCAGTACCGCCTGGTGATTATCTCGAGGACTCGCATACGTATAAACACAAAGCTGGTCGAAAAACCAACAGAAAATGGCAAAATTGTGCGACCCACCAACAATCCTTCGTTGAAAGCCATTAAAACATTGACTTCCGGTTTGGACAAGGAAAACGGCAAACTGCGCATGCGCAAATTATCCATGGCAATGACCTAATTCGATCCCCGGGTTCGATCCCCGGGTCATGCAAGTGACTTTATGTGGTAGAGAGGGCGATCTCTCCTCGACATCGTAGGTTTCCTCCGGGGTCTCCGGTTTCCTCCTACATATCGTTAATATCGTCCAATATTGTTTGATGAGTAGCTATAATGCCCTAAGTGGGCGCTTGCACTCCTGAGATAATATTTTTTTAAAATGACCTAATTACGAAGTTTGAACTCATCTATAATGGAACATTATCCTGAATCATCAGGGCCTAGACAAATGCTCCATCTCTCGTACTTTTTAATACGGAGAGGGAGAGGTAACCGTAAAATGATTGAGGTTCTCAGAAAATGAACTGATTCTCATGCAAGTTTGTGACTCATTGGCCCATTTTGTACGGTGGCCCATACATGCCATGTATATACTCTAGATTCGTTCTTCTAAGGTTACTTTACTGAACACCCATATGACCGCCTACCCTATTGAATATGCATGGCAAAATAAAGAGCTGTTCAATGTGACTGACAGGCGAGGAGGGAAAGGGCTATTGAAGACTGATTTATCCGACCACAGATTGTTGACATCGTTATCTTTATAAGGGAATAAATGTAGTGATTGAAACGGACACTCTTTTAATAGTGCCTGCGAACAAAGCAGTCTTCACGGCCCAGTGCAAGTAACGCAAGACTCACTCATTGGTCAGCTGTGTTGAATTGAATCAATAAATTCTTTGTGTGGTCTATATTGTGGGCTAGGCCAAAACCTACAGTACGAATATCCACACGGACGACGATTTGAATGAATTTTGTTAAATGCCGATTATTTCATAATTAGAAGTGATATTTATTTGATTCAAACAATTATTCATATATTTACATAGCTCAGCTAACTTTTTGGCACATTGCCAATTTCATCCGAGGTCAAGGTCACTTGCAAAGGTCAAGGTTATATCGAAATTTCGATATTTTTTCACGCACATCTCAACAATGGCGGACATTCTCAACAAGCGCGTGCCCACACCGGAGGTTGTATAACTAACTTTTTTTCATTTAAAAAACTTCCGTAGATATTATAATTTCATTTGATAAGCATTACGCCCAATATTATCTTGAGCGTTCGAGAGGAGGGCGTTAGGATGTAACTACAGCCTTGTGCATTTGAACGTCATTTTTGGTCCGTAACAGCTGTGCGTCAGTTCATCATGCGACGTCATGTCCAGTCATTCATAAAAAAATACCACTAAAAGAAAAAGCATGATTTTTCAAGAACTGGTAGCATTCGACCTACTTAATGGCGTACAAAACGTTTACCGCAATCTAACTTCCGGAAAGGTCCTATTTCCAAGATGGCCGCCAGTTGCCATAAAATGGCCATAACTCGAGAACCATTCATCGTAGAGTGATGGTTTTGGTGTCCACCCCTAGATTTTAGGGGTCAAGGAATCGACTGGGATATGTTACATAACTCTCCGTTCACCAGGGGTGATAAATATCCAAGATGGCCGCCAATATGGCCGCCAATTATCATAAAATGCCTGTAACTCGAGAACCGTTCGTCATACAGTGCCGATCCCTAGGTTTTAGGGGTCAAGGAATCCATTGGGATATGTGTCATTACTCTTCCTTCTCACCTGGGATATAGAAATCCAAGATGGCCGTCGATATGGCTGCCACAGTTGCCCTTATGGCCATAACTCGAGAACCATTCTTTTGGTGTCGACCCCAAGGTTTTAGGGGTCAAGGAATCTACTGTGATAAGTCACATACCGGTAACTCTCCTTTCACCAGGGGTTATAAGTTTCCAAGATGGCCGCTAATTGATAAAATGGCCATTACTCGAGAACCGTTCGTCATACCTCCTGATAGAATCTAATGCCCAGTCTTTCTGATGTCCTCGTCCAATGTTTGTCACATGATTAAGGGTCTTGGTCTATGTAGAGTCCAATTCAATGGCGCTGCTTAATCCGTAAATGTACTGTTGGGGGATATCACATGTGGGGGGGGGGGGCATTTCCAAATATCCAAAATTTTGATGTAAAAATTTGACCAAGTAGATGTACTTTGACGTGGAACAAACCGTGTTAAAATTGCCCCAATAGTATTTGAAATACTGGATAATGTGACTTATCCGGCCACCACGGCCAAACTGCGAACGACGCGAATTATTGACTATACACGTTCCAGGCCAAGTTATGAAAGGCCTAGTCAGGGTAACACATCACCTCAACCTCATGCGCATGTCCAGATTGACTACTTCCGGTCGTCAATACTGTCCCTGCCATAAGTGGCTTCCATCTTGATTTCTTCAGCTGATTTCAGCTGGCTAGGCCGCTGTTTTATGTAAAAATTTTACTCCTAAAAGTTACTTTATCGACTAAATATTGCTGGTTTTCGTCCCTTTTACGAACAGTCAATAAATGTGACCAGCAGTCGATTTATTTGTCAGGAACTATTTCTATCATGTGCGATGATCACGCCGTCAGTGTAGTCAGGTTTGTTCATAGCAACCATCATGGCGGACGCCGGTTGACGAAATTTAAAAATACGACTTAAAATGCGTTCCCCATAGCCTGTGGGAAGGGATACCATCACATTATGATTCTTGGGCGATCAGAGATGATGAAAAGTTCCCATCTGTACACTCTTTTAATTTAAAACTACAACCTGGCCCACGTTCTGAGACAGTTTCAGAAAGGACTTGCTCAACAGAGTGTCTCGGCAACAGCCGCCATTTTGACCACAGCCTGGAAAGTAGGACGCTCGTCACCATGGTCACTGTCATCAGACGCCTACGTACCGTTCGATTACTGCCCTTGGATCTATGACGTCATCAATATGGAAGTCACTTCTGGCAGTGATACTATATCGGCAGAATGGAGATAGGTGGCACTGTGAGGAGTTTGACATCACCTGTGAGTTTCTTTTCAACGGCAGACCGCAGTTTTATTCCACAGTCCGCCTCGGTTTGACAAAAGTGAAACAGACCCTCACCGCGGGATATCCATTACGATGCTCACCAGGGGTAAGACGATTTCCAATCAACATGTTACCCTGACTAGGCCTTTCATAACTTGGCCTGGATCGTCTATAGTCAATAATTTGCGTGGTTCGCAGGTTGGCCGTGGTGGCCGGATAAGTCATATTATACAGTATTCAAGGTATCAAGTGTAGATAAATTTATGTCAGTGACTGTACATCAAATTTGGACCCTTTTCGACTTAATATGGTGGCCAGTCCGATATCTTGAAAATGGAACTTTAGCAACATCTCGACAACTTGGTACGAATATGAATGTGGAAATCTTCTATATGTTTGCCAAATCTTGGCTCAGTTGCACTTCAAATATGGCCACCAGTCGTTCATCTTGAAAAATGTTCTTTTGCTCATAACATATGAACAATGCCACAAAGAAAGTTCTAAACCTAATATGATGTACCGGTATAATGGAATCGCAGCAGATTCCTTGACCTGTAAATAAACCTACGGGTGAACAGCAAAACCATCACTCTATGATGAATGATTCTCGAGTGATGGCCATTATGGCAACTGTGGCGGCCATATTGACGGCCATCTTGGAGTTACGGCCATTTTATGGCAACTGGCGGCCATCTTGGAAGTAGGACCTTTCCGGAAGTAAGATTGCGGTAGGCGTTTTGTACGCCATTAAGTAGGTCGAATGCTACCAGTTCTTGAAAAAAACACGCTTTTTCTTTTAGGGTAAGTGGTGTTTTTTAATGAATGACTGGACATGACGTCGCATGATGAACTGACGCACAGCTGTTACTGACCCAAAATGAGGTCTAAATGCGCAAGGATGTAGTTACATCCTAACGCCCTCCTCTCGAACGCTCAAGATAATATTGTGCGAAATACTTATCAAATTAAATTATAATACCTACGGAATTTTTTTAAATGAAAAAAAGTTAGTTACACAATCTGCGGTGTGGGCACGTGCTTGTTGAATGTCCGCCGTTGTTGAGATGTACGTGAAAAATATCGAAATTTCGATATAACCTTGACCTTTGCAAGTGACCTTGACCTCGGATGAAATTGGCAATGTGCCCAAAAGTTAGCGGAGGTATGTAAATATATGAATAATCGTTTGAATCAAAAAAATATCACTTCTAATTATGAAATAATCGGCATTTAACAAAATTCATTGAAATCCTCGTCCGTTGCCATGGAAACGCGAATTTCTCAAAACGCTCATGGGTGCCAAAGCGACACTCGACGGATTCCGATCCCACACCCTCCAAATATATGAAAACTGAAAAAAATGCTGTTATTCAAAAAGAAACACCTAAGCCCAAAATCGGGGTTTTGCGTCCGGATACCCCCAAACACGAAGTTGTTTGAGTAGTTAGTTGGGAACTATTTGACATCATTGCGCACGCGGATGCCAGCCTCGGTATGCTTCGCCTCAAAATTAGTATATATCGGTGCGCTGATGTAAACAACACGCATGCACAGTATTCCTAAATTAGTACCGGTTGCAGCCCTTTCCAGTGGTGTTGTAGGCACGTAAACCCACTGGGGACGAGTTTGAAAACTGAGTTGTTCCCAGCGCCTCATTTGGGCACGCTGGTTCCCCATTGACCAATCAAATGCCTTTTTGTTTTCCAGTTCATTCGGATTGCTTGGGAAGACAAAGAAAAGTCTGATAAGATTGACTATCTCCTCGACGGAGATGCAATATTCAATCCTTCCTTAAAAGAAAAGCGAACTTTGTTTGGCCTTTGGAAAGCAGGACAACCAAAACTGGCTATCTCGATGTTTGGGTTGGACTCGGTACACTTATCTGACTTTATTCCAAACAAATACAGGAGCGCATTCAATATTTTGGAGGGCCATTAAAAAGAAACACAAATGTTATTTCTAGGTACATGTACATGATCTTTATTTCCACCCACGTCAGGAAATTACACGCGTACATGTAGTCACATACATGTAGGGCCGATTTCACAAAGGGTGTTTAAGACTTAGACGTGTGTAACTTCACTAAATACACGCACTTTCACCATGCATTTGACGAATTTACACGCGTCTGAGTCTAAATACCCTTTGTGAAATCGGCCCTTAGACACTTTAGAGTCCTTGACAGGCTGCTTAGCTTAATTACACTGTTTGGTATTGATTCTGTTTTTGTGCACAGGTATATACTCAATTACTGTACTCCATAGTCCAGTAAACAAATTAACCAATATCAATCTGGAAATCCTGCTTTTGCCACAAAGTTTTCCTTCCAGTTCAAACAAAACTGCTGGCAGTGAAAGTCATTGAAGTAGGCGAAATGGCTAGTAGGCGAAATAGCTAGTAGGCGAAATGGCGAGTAGGCGAATTGGTTAGTAGGCGAAATGGCTAGTAGGCGAAATGCCAAATAGGCGAAATGGCTGTAGGCGAAATGGTTGTAGGCAAAATGGCAGTAGGCGAGATTGGTAGGCGAAATGGCTGTAGGCGAAATGGTTGTAGGCGAAATGGCGAGACACCTCCTAAATTAGTACCGGTCGCAGCCCTTTCCAGTGGTGTTGTAGGCACGTAAACCCACTGGGGACGAGTTTGAAAACTGAGTTGTTCCCAGCGCCTCATTTGGGCACGCTGGTTCCCCATTGACCAATCAAATGCCTTTTTGTTTTCCAGTTCATTCGGATTGCTTGGGAAGACAAAGAAAAGTCTGATAAGATTGGCTATCTCCTCGACAAAGATGCAATATTCAACCCTTTCTTAAAAGAAAAGCGAACTTTGTTTGGCCTTTGGAATGCAGGACAACCAAAACTGGCTATCTCGATGTTTGGGTTGGACTCGGTACACTTATCTGACTTTATTCCAAACAAATACAGGAGCGCATTCAAAGAAAATATTGATGACTTACTGAAAACACCAGGTACATGTATATTACTGTTTGTTCTAATTTTTACTGTACATGTACTGTATAGTATGCGTTAATCGGTCGGCCCCCCGAAACTTGTTCGAATGGCAAATCGTTGAATATCCGCGTCCTAGGCGTAGTTAAAGCTGAACTGCATGAACAAAAACAACAGCGCCGCAGTATGGTGGTCTACAGAAGTGCAAACGCCCTCGAAACACCTCCAGAACATGATAGACCACCAGCGTATTTGGTGGCGCAACTGTATTCAATCTCAGGCTTTCTATCGAGACACATCAAGAGATAGTGTCCAAGTGACAGAGCCTGATAGACTTAGTACAATCCGTAGGAACTGATTCAAAGGCGAAGAAACATGCACTTGCTGTAGCCATAGCTCATTGGGGGACAACATGCCATGATATTGAATCTGTAAGTTGGATATCACTTACCTCCCCAATCTCCATGGATAGCACACTGTGGAAGTTCCACGGTCCTTCCATTCTGTAACATTCCAGGCCCGTAGCAGCCGGGGTGGCTGGGGGTCCAAGGCCCCCCACTTTTTTTGCCAAAAATACCTTGGCCCAAATGTCCTTTTATATGTCCATATTTTTGCTCTCAGATCCCAGGAAAATGCATCTAAAGCACTTAAATTGTCAATTTTTTCCTGGGGGAGGGCCCCCAGACCCCCCTTTGGGCTTCACTTTCCCGTCCTGACCGCCTCCGCCGAGCTTCGCACCCAACCTTTCTGTCAATCCTGGATCCGACCCTGCCAGGGACCCCCCACTCATCAGAGGGCTGCTACGGGCCTGCATTCAGAGTATTGCGAGAGGTTGAATAAAGCTAAGCGTATATCGGCCTTACGACTGGAAGCAACACTGAAAACAAATTCCGGCTCATGTTGAGTACTTTGGACTACTCATCAGTCATTTTGTCCGTGAGATGAGTAGAAAGGTAGGCCTACTCATCGGGCCAAGGAGCTGCATTTGGTGTTCCTTGCTTCCCGCTATGAGTACCTTTCTACTTGCTATGAGTACCTTTCTACTCAATATGAGTACCTTTCTACTCATCTCGGGGATAAAATGAGTACCCCGAAGTATTCAGCACGAATAGGTTTTTTTCAGTGAACTGAACGAAATAGTCGCTATCGATATACATGTACGCGTTCTGCGCACTACTATGGCAAGCCGTTTGTCCAGTAATGGGGAACCGGAGGAACTAATGTAACTACTCGTGGCGCTGTGAGCTGTGCGACCGAACTTTCTTTTTTCTAACGTTCGCCTGGCATTAAAATTTACATCATCTTGTAGCAGATGAAAATTTCTGCATTTTCCGCTGCTTTTTTCCTTAAAATGAAGAAATGGGATGGTGATAATGGCAAAGTCTTTATCTCATTATTCCTGTAGAAAATAGTGTACCAGCTGATTTTTTTCATGACTGCTCGCAGCGCCGACCTGTCGGGATAAACGGCACTGCGGTTCCTCATTCAAAAAAACAAGTTTTTTTTCTGAAAAACCTAGTTTTTATCGATAGAAACTACATGTAGGTTTCTAAAGAATAACCTATCGTTTTTCGAAATAACTTAAAGCTGACGTGAACGAACGAAAAGCCCCGATGCGACGAGCAAGAGAATTGCAAACGCCTCAAACGAAGGCTCAGAACATGATAGACCCCACGAGGCCAGGAGGGCGCTACCTTATTTGTCTTCGAGCTTTCGAGGTGTCAACATCATCTGGTGAGCTCCTGCTGAACACTTTCTTGAAAGAAAAAAGTTTGACCCAGCAGGGAATCGAACCCGCCCCTTGTTATTTCTGCTCCACCGTCTTCGGTCCCCATTCGGCCAACTAACTTGTTGGATGATTTCTCCTGTTTTCTCTTATTCGTAGTGTTATTACCTACGTCGAAGGCCTACGTCTATGACAAACACAAATCAGGTCTCTGTCAGCTGGCTTGTTGGCCGAGTGGATAGCGTGGTGGATTACAAATCAGAAGGTTGTCGGTTCGAATCCCGTCTACATGACTACAATTTTTTTTCTTTGAGTAGTGTAAGAGGTATCCGGAGGTGTTGACAGCTCTGTTGCCTGAAGGCAAATAAGGTGGCGCCCTCCTGGCCTCGTGGGGTATATCATGTTCTGAGCGTTCGTTTGAGGTGTTTGCAGGGCGTTAGCATTTCTCTTGCTCGTCGCATGGGGGCTTTTTGTTCGTTCACGTCAGCTTTAAAGTGCTTTTCACAATGTCCAGTCATTTTTGCACTCATTTTACCCTGCAATGGAACCTAACCACAAACAACAAATGGGCCAATTACGTATGCATGATTGCATGATTATCTTGAATCAAATATAGACCTGAACAAGGTCCTATAAGAAGTCGGTCGACCGTGAATTGACATGCACACGTTATTGCCCAATTTGTGGTTAGGTTCCATTGCAAGGTAAAATGAGTGCAAAAATGACTGGACATTGTGAAAAGCACTTTACTTTCTTTCACTAGAGTTGTCCTCTATTCACAAGACTGTTTGGAGCTCCAGACTGTCCGATGAAATATAGCACTACATATTAGGTAACAGGCTGGGTGTAATGTGTACCAGGAATAGGCTCTATCAGGCCGTTTCAAAAAAAGAAAACGTTTCTCAGGTTGTCCGTACAAGCCCTGGCTACACTATAGAAATCCCCGGGCTTTTTTGAGACTAGATGTGGGCGTCTACACTACAGAAATAAAATCCAGCTGAACTTTAAATTGCTACGCCCGTGTTTTTGAGACACAGGTTTCTTGAAGCCCGGCAGTTCACAGCTGAGACCGCAAAAACCCGCAGGTTTTATGTAGTGTATCCAAGGCTATAAATTCGCCTCTCATGATCAGACAGCTCCTCACGACCTCCAAGGTCTGCGCCAATCCTGGCATTATCATTGCCCTAAACTAAACGGGCCTGCTCAAATGCAGCAACCTCTGCTTTTGTAACAGCATCTCGTCGTTGTCTTCGCGTGCAGCCATGGCTCTCACTAGTAGACCTTTATCCCATACAACAGTCTGGCTCCTCACAATAGCTGAACTGTTGGAGTGACAGTATGGACAACCTGAGAAACTTTTTTTGAAAGGGCCTAAAGCTACATAAATCCCCGTGCTTTCCCCGGGGTTTTTGCGGTTACACCTGTAAATCGCCGAGTCTAAATAGACCCGTTGTAACGTTTTTGAGCGTTCCCCATCTGCGAGTATTCCCCTGCTATTGTCTGACGGAATAAGCCGCGACTCGACAATGGAGGACACACAGAGAAACGTGTCGATCTATCTGCCAGTGTTTCCAGAACAATAGGTGGAACACTGACACACGGAAACACTGAAAAACTTTACACTTTTCTGAAATCCCCGTGTTTATTAGCCCCAGCGATCTCGAAGGGGCAACGCCGGGGCTACAGTATTTTAAGCACGGGGATTTATGTAGTGTAACCGCAAAATCCCCGTGTCTGTTTCTAGTTCCGCGCACCCCGACAGACGGCGATGCACATTCTCAATTGTTTTTAGTTGTTATGTACTAAGATATGATGCTTTTTATATAAACTAACACAAAAATGGGTCAAAATGCATAAAATGTCAATTTCGATTAGGTAGCCGCTTAAAACGTCCAAAGAATAGGTGGTAAAATCCCTTGATTGAACCACAAAATGACCAGATCTTAGCCGAACTGAGGGCACGCATGATGTTTACAAAAAACTGCAAACACACGTGTTTTGTTACTAATAATAGTCACGATTGTGTGACATCACTTTCTTCTACTTCGGGCGACCAATCACATGCCGGAATTCAGATATGAGACCAGGGGTTTGTAAGCGTCAACCCAGAGCCCAGGAGGGCACAAACCCCTGGGTACGAGGTTGGGCCAAAAGTCGGACCACCGCAGATTTTCGACGAAGAAACGACGTCATGACGTAACGTCACGCAGGCCTGAAATCGTTTCGGGATTCGGAATTCGGAGCTTTGCGGAACCTCCCTATTATCATTGCCCTAAACTAAACGGGCCTGCTCAAATGCAGCAACCTCTGCTTTTGTAACAGCATCTCGTCGTTGTCTTCGCGTACAGCCATGGCTCTCACTAGTAGACCTTTATCCCATTCAACAGTCTCGACAACAGTTGTCAAAAGGTTTTTTTTTCACATTGGCGCATAGAGTGAGCATTCAGTGCCCTTTTCCCATTCATATTATAATAAGCACTATGATTGACAGGTGGCGGCGGGTAACACGTCACGAGAGGCCACGTGGGTTTCTACAGGGGGCGCTGATCTTCTGTCATGCCTGGCGCAATTGTCGTGGTTGTGTTACATGTACGATCAGGCATTGTCAGGAGTAACTGAAATACAGCTTTCGTCGGCTGGAGGGAATGGATGATGTACGGTCGGTAATAAACTCAGTTGATCGCGCATTCAGAAGTGCTCGCGCTATGCGCCTATTAAAGCTGAACTGCATGAACAAAAACTGGAGATCCGAGCACTAAAAAAAGACCACCACGCCACGGTGGTGGTCAAGAGAAATGCAAATTAAGGCACTTTCAAAACACCTCCGAAACATGATAGACTACCAGGCTATTTGGTGGCGCCACTGTATTCACCCTGAGTCAGTCAATAGAGCACCATCAAGACATGGCATCCAGTGACTTCTGCAGGGTCGAAGGCATTAGGTTCTTACCGAACCAGAGAGTAAAGTCGGTCACTATTCTATAGTATTCACGTCTTGTTGACATTTATGGTGTTACCAAAGCACCAGTTGCAAACATTTATGCATTCAAAAACAATACAACACTCATTTGACGTATATCAACGTCATCAGATATCATTATGTATAGGTTGGGGATAATTCTTATTTTATCCCCTTGGTCATAATTACCACAATCAATTAAATATTCGTTCTCCAAATACACACACATCGCGCGAGTCATGTATGCATTATTGCTCATATCAAGTACATTGCGTTTCTGTGAAAATATATTCAAATAACAAAACTATGGCAAAAGAAATAAAATAAGATTTATGTGCAACATATTTGCAATGATACCAAATTGAGTTTCTGAAACTCAGACGAGTGGTGTATTATTTGTTGATGCCGAAGTTATTGCCATTGTACCACATATTTTAACTGCGCGCAATCAATAAAGAACCCTGACCAACCTCATGCTCAAGTTCCTACGGATTGTACTAAGTCTACTCAGGCTCTGTCACTTGGACACTATCTCTTGATGTGTCTCGATAGAAAGCCTGAGATTGAATACAGTGGCGCCACCAAGTACGCTGGTGGTCTATCATGTTCTGGAGGTGTTTCGAAGGGCGTTTGCACTTCTGTAGACCACCATACAGCGGCGCTGTGGTTTTTGTTCGTGGAGTTCAGCTTTAATGCTCACAATGCCCTATTTGACAAAAGGCTTATGCTCCACTATTGAATTCTTATGCTCCACTATTGAATTCTTATGCGCCACCATTCAACTCTTATGCTCTTTACTTGCTTGGGAGTGCGCTTCTTGTGCCTTAATTATTAGGTTTTTTTCACATTGGCGCATAGAGTGAGCATTCAGTGCCCTTTTCCCATTCATATTATAATAAGCACTATGATTGACAGGTGGCGGCGGGTAACACGTCACCAGAGGCCACGTGGGTTTCTACAGGGGCGCGCTGATCTTCTGTCATGCCTGGCGCAATTGTCGTGGTTGTGTTTACATGTACGATCAGGAGTAACTGAAATACAGCTTTCGTCGGCTGGAGGGAATGGATGATGTATATACGGTAATAAACTCAGTTGATCGCGCATTCAGAAGTGCTCGCGCTATGCGCCTATTAATGCTCACAATGCCCTATTTGACAAAAGGCTTATGCTCCACTATTCAATTCTTATGCTCCACTATTGAATTCTTATGCGCCACCATTCAACTCTTATGCTCTTTACTTGCTTGGGAGTGCGCTTCTTGTGCCTTAATTATTGCTCACAATGCCCTAATGCTCGTTTTGACAAAAGGCTTATGCGCCACCATTGAATTCTTATGCTCTTTACTTGCTTCGGTGACAAAAGGATATGCGCTCAATCATTCATCCTTGTGCGGTAGTCTCGCGCGGCCAGACCCTCGGTCTACCAACCGAGGGTTTGGCCACAACGTCTGAAACTTTTGTGATGCTGCTTTGCGCACGACTGCCCCGTCAATGGCG
>NMRB01001968.1:75188-90436 GCA_002633025.1 Notospermus geniculatus | reverse complement strand
CCTCGAGATGGTAAAGTGCTCTTGTTCTACGTCTAATATCTGCCACCACTCCATTTCTGGGTCTGCCGCTCTCTTTCCAGATATTGTGCCAAAATATGGCTCTACGCTTACTTTCATTTGTCTCTACATTCCACCCGGCCCTACCCTTGGGTTTTCCCGGATTGGGCTTTGGAATAGCTTCATTACTTGCCTTTAGACATGCATTAACTATTGCATCATGGAAGGACTCTATTTCCTCTACGTGTATTAGACATTGAGGATTATCACATACAAGTGTTGCTACCGGAATTTCAATCTCTTGGAGATATTCATCGAGTAGCGATAATTTTCGATATCATTCGGAGTTGCTTTATCCCAACTCAGTTTTACTCTGTTAGTCTCCCTCTTTACAGCTGACACTGGTGCTGGAATATCTAGCGACAAATACAGACATGAGTGATCAGACGGATTATGGGCCTCATGTTCCACTTCACATGATGTGATTGATTCAAATAAATTTTCTGACACCATAAAATGATCTATAAGAGATCTATCACCTGT
Organism: Notospermus geniculatus; assembly: GCA_002633025.1. Lineage (NCBI taxonomy): Eukaryota > Metazoa > Nemertea > Pilidiophora > Heteronemertea > Lineidae > Notospermus > Notospermus geniculatus. The sequence continues at coordinate 89,896 of NMRB01001968.1, read as the reverse complement.
AACCTTGCTCTCAAATGAAAAGTCCACCGTACTAGACCCATGTAACTTTGCTAGTTTTAGATTCTCATCTCGCAGAAACTGATTCAACATGTTTGTATGTGGAGAGTTGTGCCTACTGAGATCTGTGTTAAAGTCCCCACCTATCACAATATACCTAGCGTCACTCGACTCTTTAATAGCTGATAACTCTTGCAACACCTCGCTGTATTCCCTAACATTTTCAGGGCCCCCTCCATGAATCCGAGTGCCAAGCAATGGCGGTACCACCATAAGGTCTACCCTGTAACAAAACTTTACTGTCCATTCCTGATTGTCCATGCACTGAAAAGTCTTTACCTAGCTTTTGTTTCAAACTACAGATTTGTTCCTCGAAGAGCCAATGCTCTTGGATAAGAAGTATATCACACTTGCTAGACGCAAGGGCCCAACGCGCCGCGTAGCGGCCAACAGCGAAGCTAGCCAAAGACTTGTCACGGGTCAATCAATAGAACTGGACTCATAGGAAATATGCACCTAATGTTCAGATAGAATATACCGGACGGTTGGTTCACGTTTTTAGTGACTGTGAGCGTAGATGGGTACAGTATGTAGCGATATGCTGACAGATTTGCTGGGGACTTGCTCTGTGGATGTTGTAAAATGCGATTTTTGGAAGATTATTCTGATTTGCAACGTCATTTTCAATTAACATAAAAATATGTTGAGTAGCTGGGATAGGTTTATAAACATTTATTGAGCAGCCACCGTCATGACGTGGCCGGCTGGCGCATCGGTAGAGCGTCCGGCTCTGAATCCGGGGCGCCGGGTTCGAGCCTTGCGATAGGAATTTTTATTTTTTTCACGTGTCAGTTTCTCTGTTTATTTTTTTTTGCTGAAAACGTTTTTTCCCAGGATGAATATCTCCCCAGCCCTACAAATCTGCATTTGCTAATAAATACTTATAACCACAGATCCCTGTCAGCTGCCCTGCATTCAGAGAGACTTTTCACTAAAGTCTCTCTGAATGCAGGGCAGCTGACCAGCCATCCACATTCCCCTCCCAGTCACCAAAAATATCAACACCACAACTAACGTTCAAGACTACTGGCTAATTCGCTTATATACTCAGGGCGTCCAGCACCCAACCCATTACTATTGAAAGATGCTAAGCGTAGAGTGTTCATGAAGAGAAGTCCAAATAGAACTATAATGATACGACCAAGTCCAGTTACCATTCTGCATCACTGTCCACTTTATCAGCCCTAGGCCTGGGCAGAACATATTTCTTCTATTACTCTGATGCCTTTCGGCCAAAATTCCTCATCAAAAACAGTACTAAATTGTGATTTCGGCATGGTTAATCTGAATGATTTGCATGTAGACTCAGGATGTGACAATTGTTTCAATAGTCTCACCTCAATGCCTTTCCTGGTTACGAATTCTTTCAAGTCACTCGCGTCAGTCTCTGGGTGTACTCTAAACACAAATACATCCCTACTTGGTTCAGGTGCACCCTTCAAACCTTTCTCCTCATTCCCCCTCACTGAATTTCCCTCAATATATCGCCTTCTCCTATTATTATTCTTTCGTTCCTGGTACGCAGGTAATGTCGAGAATTCTACTAACTTCAAGGTTATTAGCATTAGCCAATATTACCACCATAATCACCTCGTCCTGAATCAACATCATTCTCACACCTCCTGACGCCAGTCTTTCTCTTTCTGTTAATCTTTACCATTTATTTTCACAGTTCACCTTTAGCCCTTTATCTTCGAGTAAACCTCAAGCAGTATTTCCCCGTTAGTAACTGTTTACTTATGAGTTCAGCCAACAAAGATCTCTCTACCACACCAGAGCCTGAGAACAGGCACTCTTGTTATCTACAGGAATTACCAACTCTCCGCTTGTATTATGTAATATGCAATGCCATGTGTTTCGTAGACCAATAAATCAGTTGTGAGTTAGAAATCAGTGAGTCAAGTCATATTTTCTCCTCTCTCCTGGATCTCTTCAAAAAGTTCAAGTAGAAATCTCCCTGCAGATTTCGACATGGTGCCGTGACCAGGATGAGACTATGACAAGGACAAGACGAGGAACGCCTCAACAGCCGACACCTACCGACACCGATCAAGAAACCACCAAGCCAAAACCGCCGAACCCGCCGAAAACTACCATGGAAAACCACGACATCCTACTAGCCGAACGCCAAGCCTTCTACCAAATCTTCAACGCCGAATACGAAAAAGCCTCAAAAGCCGACACCGCCGACGCCAAGTAAAACGCCTACCATCTCATGACCGACGCCTTTGAAAACATCAACCACCTAAACAAGCAGATCACAGCCGAAATGCAGAAAACCTCCACCGCCGAACAGTGCAAAGCCGCCATCATCGAACAACTGAAAACGAGAACAACCAACAAGACACACCTTATCATCATCGAAAGATCGCTAGAAAAAGAAAAAACAGCCGCCACCGAACATACGCCGACGCCGAAAACCCAGCCAGAAAACAAAACAGCTCAACTGCCGAAACTCAAGTTGCCAACATTCGATGGGACTTTGACACAGTGGTCATCGTTCTGGGACAGCATTCAAGCCGATGTCCTCAACACCAACTACGCGGATATTTCAAAATTTAATTACATCAGAGGCCAACTGACAGGATCCGCCGAGGACGCAGTTCAAGGGATACTTCCTTCCGGAGAGAACCTCAAAACGCTAACAGATACTCTCAAGGAACAGTTCGGACAGAACCGAAAAATCGTACGCCCATGTGAATCACCTATTGGATATGGCACCACCGAACGACACGTACGGATCGATTCGACAGTTCTACAACAAAGCAATGGGGGACATACGGTCTCTGGAAAATCTGAAAGCGGACATATATCATTGTGCACCCTTCATCGTACCTATATTGGAACGTAAGTTGCCGAAATTCCTTCGTGAAAAAATGGGAACATGTGGTCAACATGACCATTTCGATTTAAAGTTATTCTTGGGTGCCTTCGCCACTCAACTAGAAAATCTCGGGGAACGTGCCGAGTCCACTCTCGATACATCACATGATAGTAGGAATAAGCAGAATCAATCAAATATCATTCAGTCTCAGGACACCAAACGCAGTTCCGTAGATTCTTTCGTAAGTGTGCCAAACCAATCTCAGTTCAATAGACCACCAAAAAACTGTCCATTCTGTGCTCAGTTGCACACCGCTTTTGACTGTCGATTACCACCGAGAGATAGATTCAACGCCATCTTTGCCAGAAACATGTGCACCAACTGCCTTGGACCGCATTTCTACACTGAATGTCGAAATGAAAAACGATGCCGCAGCTGTAACAGATTTCACCACACCAGCCTCCATGACTACTTCGCCAGAGATGGACCGGAGCAACCACCAGATTAGGTAAACAGAACGCTTCTCTGAATACGGGTCACCCTTGGGCAAGGTGTAGCCCCCGTCAGCCTCCCTCCGTCGGGGTTACGACGCCTGCCGTCTTAGATCATTTCCCTCCGTCGGGGTTACGACGCCTGCCGTCAGAGAGACAATCCACGTCCGGAAAGAGGGATGTATCAATGGAAACACCCATCTATTCACGAACTCTGAAATGGATACCATATTGCATATAATTCATCACTATAACTTGACATATTTATGTTTCAACAATTCTCACATTAACGGTGTCTCATATACATGTATTGTGGTGACAACTTCAGAACACTCATCATTATTAGCATTTTCTATTACAACACAACGCAATGTACACATCACTTCAGGTCATGTGGGCCTTCTATATCTATTCTGCTACTCAAGTTTACGCATGAACGACTGTCAGTCAAAACAGAGGATTACCATATCATTCGCTGCGGCGGGAGTGTCGAGAATTCTACTAACTTCAAGGTTATTAGCATTAGCCAATATTACCACCATAATCACCTCGTCCTGAATCAACATCATTCTCACACCTCCTGACGCCAGTCTTTCTCTTTCTGTTAATCTTTACCATTTATTTTCACAGTTCACCTTTAGCCCTTTATCTTCGAGTAAACCTCAAGCAGTATTTCCCCGTTAGTAACTGTTTACTTATGAGTTCAGCCAACAAAGATCTCTCTACCACACCAGAGCCTGAGAACAGGCACTCTTGTTATCTACAGGAATTACCAACTCTCCGCTTGTATTATGTAATATGCAATGCCATGTGTTTCGTAGACCAATAAATCAGATGTTAGTTTGGAATCAATGAGTCAAGTCATATTTTCTCCTCTCTCCTGGATCTCTTCAAAAAGTTCAAGTAGAAATCTCCCTGCAGATTTCGACAGGTAACTTAAAGTCACTCTGACTAGAGCATTCACTCACCGCATTTAGGCTGATAGCACTTCCTCTGAGACGAAGAACATCCTGGTTCATCGGCATCAACGTCGACGAACCCATTGTCCCACCCATTGCTTCACGGCCTACGGCGCTCACCGAGGAGAATCCACGGCCACGACCGCCGCCTCTCCGACCTCTCGTCATACCTCGTCCTCGTTGACTTTGCCGCAGAGGCATAGGGCTAGGCGCTGGTTGACCACGCCCATATACTACCGCCGCATCTACATTCTGACCGATGTCGTTGATTGATTCGTTTGGCCCACTCTTTTTCTGCTCTCCTGTATCAATCTTTTCAGCTACTTCCATTATCTCCTCTTCACCGTACACTAGTCCTTTTTTGATATCATCCTCCACAACCCTATTTTTCAGAACATCAGCATGGCTTCCTCGGCTCTTCATGTCTGTTATCGACCGTTTCATGTCCGCATTATCTCGCATAATCGTTTCTAAACACTCTTGCATTTTACTAGCTTTCTCCTCGACATCCACAACACGTTGTGCAATGGACATTACGTTCAGGTCCTCTGGATGGCACCTTGGTATCACCCCCAACTGCGATGCAGACACAACTATACTTCTGGCATCTCACTTTTCTGGTCAAGTTTGTAGATTGCACCAATGATATCAGTGATATTCGCCTCCTCCGCGGACCTCATCGAGGTGGTTTGCCTCATCGTTTTCTTGCCAAGTGTTTGTGTACCACAAGTGTCCCATAAAATATGTTTCGCCTCAGCTATATCATCACCGCTAAAACTACTAATCACGACCTTTTTTATGTTATCTGCTGTTCCCGATTGTATTGCGTACACCGTGTACGCCAACAAGGCGTTATTGACGGATCCATTCGCCTTGCTACCTACGTCAGCGCCATCTTCGATCCTTAGTTTAAAATTGCCGCCTTGCAAATTTGCTCGAACTATTTTATGTTCTGGGCTAATCCCATGTTCTGGGGTTAATTCGTCATACGCACGTTTGCTGCTGGTTTTCTCGTCAACAACGCCTTTTTAACTACAATTGTTTGGAGTTTCCACAATAGTAGTTGTTCCTTGAGCAGGCGTTCGAGGTGCTACCTCAGATTGTTTCTCATTCGTTCCTGACATACAATTAATCTCGTATTGACTGGACAAAGCTGGACAAAACGGCTTGTCATACACATCGGTTACGACTAGGTCATTGCGGTAACAAGTGGCACAATTCAGTAAAACTGGACAAAACGGCTTGTCATACACATCGGTTACGACTAGGTCATTGCGGTAACAAGTGGCACAATTCAGTCTTCAATCTGGAGCACGCACATCGGACAGGCAATGGTACTGTATGCTACACGGAAGTTGTCGATGTCTTCCGATCGGACCACTCGGGAGTCATGTTATAAACATTCACGTGATCAGGTGTGCTCCACAAACGAGGAAATTCATTGCCAGCGCGCGTACATCGGAAGCGACTGAAAACGACTAGAAGCAACGTTGGGCACGGAATAGAACATGAGCAACTGGCTGGAACTAGCGGCAAGGGTCGGCAATAGCGTTGCCGGTGCGCGTACATCGGCCTGTTTGAGCATCTGATCAGTTGCTGCTGGTTCCAGGTATAGTCGCCAACCGTTGCCAGAAACGCCATTGCCAGTAGTTGCTTCCAGTCGCAAGGTCGATGTACATGTACGCTAGGCTTTAGACTATAGCCGTGTTTACACCTGAGGAAATTGCCGGACCTGACCCGCCTTTTTTGCGTTTACACCTATGAAAATCGGATCCGGATTAAAAATTGCCGGACTAATTTAGCCCGCTTTCGCTCGGCGGGTCTGATCCGGATTATACTTTAGCCCGGCAATTTCAATGGTGTGGACAGAAAAATGCCGGGCTAAAACGTTTACTGAGCCCACCGACAGGTGTCGGTCTGCTAAAATTGAATGGGTGGTGTGTCTATAAATAGCATGGCCAGCGTTCAATATCGTAAGACGAATAATAGGTGTGGACAGAAAATTCAATGGATCCGGGTTAAATTCGAACCCGGGCCTGGAAAAATTGCATAGGTGTAAACACGGCTTATGTTACCCTGATGACCACAAGATACAAAAGGTAAACGAAAAAGATTTGTTTTTCGCCTCACCATCCTCCGGCATCATCAGTGCCCCAACATTAAATTCTTTGGTTAAAATTCACATCTGTATTCCTCATATATACTTACAAAGAGCCTACTCCATTGCCAAGGTTTCATCAAGCCTCATTAGCTCCCCCATCTCTTCGTGAGGCAAAATTCGCTACCATTATCCGAGGATTTCATTGAAATCATCATATTATCTTTTTATTCCAATTCTTACCTGTCGCGCGCAAGACACAATGTCCACTTCGACCTCTTGTTACATGCAAACCATGAATATCTGTGACCAGTAATAGTTCCCCTTAAAAATTACAGGGCCAGCGTTTGGAAAAAACAGGCAAAGTAGTGGTAAGTTTGAGCTCATGAAAAGTGAAAATGTTAACTCTATGGAACGGCAGCCTACATGTAAGGCTGCTGTTCCATAGAGTTAACGTTTTCACTTTTCACTTTTCCCGTTTCGTTTTTCACGATCTTTCATTTAGAGGGTTGGTTCCACAGAATTCACGCCCAAAAGAATGAGCATGTTCATTCATCGAGTCAGGGTGATCTTCATTTATTCACGCATGAAATGAATCGTATTTGTCTGAAGGTAGAAAAATGACACCTATGGAACCCGCATCATAAGAAATACATTGCCCAATCTTGGGTTCACTCATGACAATTCACGTGTGAACCGTGCAAAAACCGTGAAAACGTGAACTCTATGGAACAGGGGTAGCGAGCATAAAGGGGTCGTAACCCTACGTCTGGCCTAAGCCAGGCGTAGTGCTCGTTGTGGCCCTTGCCTAACGGGCGCCGTACGTCTGATCTGAACCACAAGCGATGATGTTCTATACGCAGATTTATAGGCTTTGAGGTCAATTTTGCGGCGATTTACCCCAACAAATTCAAAGACGAACAGGAAAACCGAGGAGTTCGGTAGGCACTGAGCGTTGGTGCGTCAAATAGACTATAGTAGCCTATACATGTATGTACATACTCTGGTTTCGTGTTTTTAACACACCTTCATTACAAGGTGGTGAGACCGCCTCCATCGTAATATGCATTGAGTATGAAAATAGGCCTCTTGGAGTAAAAGGCCAAGGTAGAAATAGGGTAGAGAGGATGAATTTAGTTGACCGCATGTTGTAACTGATCACTGACTAAGAATGACCTGTGGTTGAAATTGACCATGTGGACTACATGTAGATAGCCCGAAAAGGCCTGGACGTCTCGAGCGGTGCAGACACCGTGCGGCCCAGCGATTCACCATGGCGAATGAACTGAAAAGACCCTTTGTGTACCTATTGCAGGGGCGGCGCGTTCAGTGCCCGCCTTGAATACTGTAAAATCGGACTTGTAACATCACTTCTGGTATTAGAACGTCCAGCCCACTTCAGCGAGCTGGGAGTGGTTATTCTGTTGAATATGCGTCTTTTATCCAATCAATGTTTATGATTATGCACAGTTGCATTGACTAGGCATTGGATAGAAGGGCATGATCTTGATTGCTTAATCGATCACCCCGGGTCGATCACCTTTCATGAAAGCTAACACCAGTGATGACCATGTTCTTTAATGGGTGTTATGAAAAAAGACTTCATTGAGAGCTGATCAACTGTACTCAATCAATTCAGAATAGACCTAGGCATGTCAATGTCACATTACGCCTCGCGTCAGTTCAATGGTCATTTTTGGTCTACTGTGTTTGTTAACCAATCAGAACGCAGCTTGTATTGCAGACTATTAATGTACAGCCATGTGACCATCATATTAATGAAGTGGGCTGGTCTACCAAAGTGATGTTACAAGTCCGATTTTACAGTATCTGAACGGTGTGTTAAAAACACGAAACCAGAGTATAAATGTACAGGCATTGACTGATGTTTATATACATCTAAGAATGATGATACCGTAGAGTCGGTTCTATAACATCAATCACTATATGCCGAATTGCCGCCCCCAGTTCATTATTATGTCAAAGCCCGGTTTCCCGCCTGCACTGATTGACCAATGGCGCACAGGAGACGGCCTGGCCAGTTTCTTGCGAATAAGACATGAGGTGGTGGGATATCAGTAGGCCTATGTTGTCAGTCAAAGGCCGCAGTACACAACTTGTATCAATAAAGAATGCACTCACGCAGGCAAAATCCAAAGCTTTTGTCAACCACTGACAAAAGAGCCGTGGAATTCTTGAATGCATGGTGAAATGGATCTCTATTCCATGAAACCACAATCCGTAAATAGCGCCTAGTACTGACGGCCTATTCAAATCCCCGTCACGAATGTCAGTCTTGACCAACATGTGACCACTACGTAGTAAAATGGGCGTTGCTAATCTTGAATTATAGATTGATGTTATAGAACCGACTCTACGGTATCTTTATTACTATACTCTAACCTCTTAGATGTAAAACCAGTTCCAAATATTCCAGTCAAGGCCTAGGACCTCCCACTATTTATGATCTTTTTGAGGGTATTGTGTTTTGGGCAGTGATCACCAGGTCGTGACAACCTCAGTTCGCCATGTAATAGTGTGAGTTGAGGATCACTGATGTAATGCGTGCCACCGTCTCCTGCACCCCATTGTGTGTCATTGGTAATTGTACAGCTAGGTGACGTAAGATGTGCCATCAAGGTCACAACTGTGGTCAGTTTCTTCAAATTTCTTGCATCAGAAACCCCATTTTCCTATAAAAGAGCCACGTCAACCCAAACAATATGTCTTGAATGAGCAAGCAGAAGTTCATGACTTGGCCAACACAATATCCGGCCAATCAGAGAGCAATGCATGTTGCCTTCTCACTGCATAATAATTGGAGGCGGTCTTGAACCAAGTTAATGAACCGGTCTTACATCTAAGAGGTTAGAGTATATTCGTCCAAATTCAATGGGGTTTTCTGTGTTGAAAAATTCAGTTCTTTCTCCGTCGTTTGCAACCAGGTTCACGGAAACAGCATCACCATGACGTTATGTAATAAGTGTTTAAAAAAAGTACCAAAATCAACTCTGTTAATTTCGTGATGAAATGCAGTTTTTTTCTCGTGGAATGATAAATGACTGTGTTTTAAAGCAATCTGCGGTTTCAGTGTTCTAAAATTCATCTTGAGTTTTGAGTTAAAAGGTTTATTTATTGGACAGCGCACAGCCTCAACTGCAACGTTTGAAATGGTCCCTCTTCAAAGGAACCAAGCCTGTAATTGGACAGCGTGGAAGTAGGCTATAAATAATCATACAAAGGCGTAACCAAACCAAAACATCCAATGACCTGGCTTAGAAGTTTCCTTTGAGGTGGAGAACATGTTTATACGGGAGGGCCTTTGCTTTCAAATAAATGATGTGTCGTCCGTTACACTGAGTGAAAAGATATGAATAATAAATGGGGCTCATTTGAATTCCAAGGCCCAGGATACAATAGCAGTAACAAGGCCCAGGATACAATAGTCGGTGGCAGTAACAAAGAGTCAATCTGATGATTTACGAGGTCATTTTTAGCCATTGAACTGAATTGAATGGGTGTTATCCCCTCAGCTGACCATTAAAATTGGCAATATTAAACCTCAACGTAGGTCCCTTGACTTCTTTCAACAATGCTACCAATGCCATAAATAAGCCTCATGAGGGCGAGGGTTTGTCCCATTCAAAGTGAAAAGTGACATTCTGTGACGGGACACTCCATTGGTTCAAAGTAACGCATTTGTGAATGAGGGGTCATGTCACAAATCAAAAGAACGGCCTAGAATTGGGCCTAAAACCTGCAACTAAAACCACAAATTTATCAGAATTTCGCAATTAGAAAGTATCCAATCTTCAGCAGGTGTTCTTTCTTCATGTCAGGTCTCCCAGCCATGCATGAATTATCTCATTCTACCAACAAACAAAAAAGTTGATTTTGGACTTTTTTTCGGCTGGCCATTACGTAATTACAAAATTATGCAGGTCGGTTATCCAGCATTGTAAAAGATAGAGAAAAGGCTGAATTTTTCGACGTTGAAAACCGCATTATAGACAGACAATTATTAATGAAAATATTAGCATTCTTAGGTGTATAATATATTATAAACATCATGATGTTTATATAAACATATATAAACATCATGATATATATATAAATATATAAACATCATGATGTTTATATTATAAACATCAGTCAATGCCTGTACATATACATGTACCTGATCTTACCAACCCGCGCGCTGCAGAGTCGTGGCTTGTTTGACAGGACCAGTATTGGCCGCCATTTTTGGAGGAATTCTGCCAGTGACGTCACGTGGGAATTTTATGTAAATTATGTAAAGGGGCTGGAGGAAGAATGCTCCCATGTCCAAAGTGTGCATATTTCCGAAAATATTGGTCCGATTTGTATAAAATTCGCAGCGGTGATACTTGAATCTGAAAGATTAACAATCACCATGAAGAGAAGTAGTAATGTTATGTAACAGTAGCTAAGACAATGCATTTTGATACTTAACAATAAACCCTATTGTACACTGTTGAAACTCCCAAAAATGGTCATAACAGCAGGCCTTGGCCAGTGGTAACTGATTAGGCCTATTCTACGTGAACAATGTCCACCACATTCACGAAAAATGAGATAATTACCTGACAATTAGACTGGACAACTAAAGTTGGGTGCACTCACTCTTGGTAAGAGCCAGTCTCCAACATGGTGTGATTTTTGCAATATGATTAGGCCTATTCACAGGGGCCTATTACCTCACAATGAACATAATTACGAGTGTACGAGTGTTATCTGCAGAAGCAGTGTCACCAGAATTGAACATGTTTCATTATGTAAGACAAACACCAACATAACAAAAAATACACAGTAATGCCCGTTGTACACGATACAATTTTTTAGTAATAAAATTTCTGTACTAAAAAATTGGATCGTGTACACCGGGAAATTGGATGAAATTTTTATTACAAAAAAATATTACCATAATAGGACCTGTCCTATTTTTTTAGTACTAAATGAAATATTTGGACTGAAATCGAACGTGTACATCGGGGCAATGTTTTTTTAGTACAATTAACCCCTTGTGGTTCAAACAATGTTTATGCTTCGTTCGCGGATATTGGTATTTTTTCGGCATTTTGTGGGTAGGAGAGTTAAATCTATCCATGCAGGCCTGTCGTAGATTGATTTTGAATTGTATTATGTAGCTGTTGCCAAAATTAGCAACCGCAATGAAGTAATCCTTGTACCAGTGTGATATTATCAGATGCACCCTCTGTTGAGTGCCCGGTGGGGCATCCTATAACAGAAAAATCTGTTATAGGATGCCCCGGGGGGCATTTAGTTTTACTAAGACATGATTTTAAATGCACCCCCGGTCACTCGGTTACAGCCTTATTTTGTGAACACTGTTATAGAATGCCCCCCTCCGCCACCACTAAATGACTGTTAGTACGAGGTTCAGCGATGTATGCGAGGTTTAATAGTCTTGGAAATGTACAAGTAGCCTAGACGGAATTTTCAATGCCGTTCAGCTCTCAAAGGGCAGTATGAATCGTTGCCCTTAACAAGCTAAACAGCAGTAGGTTGCACTACTTACGGCAGTTTAGCTTGGGACGCTGTCAGATATGGGTAGAAGGCTTGTATTGGAGATACTGCACTTTTAGTACCCTAATATTTTGCCAGATGGTGGCCTGATTGACTCATTCAGTGTTTTAAATGATAGAATAGAAGCTATTTAAGGCAACAAGCATGATATCTCAATTTCGCCAAAATTGGAGTTACTGCAGTTTAGCTTGGGAGAATTCCTCCAAGGGAGAACAGTAGGCCTGTTTTACCATGACTGTACAATGTATTTTTGTCGATCAAGCGGTTGAAGACGTCACGCTTTGCCTCGGGGATTAGGGTTACGTTGTCTTAGGGATTAGGGTTACGTTGCTTAGGGGTTAGTGTTACGTTGCTTTAGGGGTTAGTGTTACGTTGTTTTAGGGGTTAGGGTTACGATGCTTTAGGGGTTAGGGTTACGTTGTTTTAGGGGTTAGGGTTACGTTGTCTTAGGGGTTAGGGTTACGTTGTTTTAGGGGTCAGGGTTACGTTGTCTTAGGGGTTAGGGTTACGTTGTTTTAGGGGTTATGGTTAAGTTGTTTTAGGGGTTAGGGTTACGTTTGGTGGTAGGATTGAGGTTTGGGGTTGTGGGTTGAGGCAAGGGTTGGGATTGGGGTACGGTTACTTTGGGCTGAGGCGTTTAATTTTTTATTGAACATATATTTTATTTCAGAAAAACACAGTACAATAAATTCAACAGGGGGTTCTCATTCTCAAAGCAAACATTTTATGATCTAGATGTTGTCACACCGCTCCCATGGGACAAAATACGGATAAAACGGCCAAAAAACCAAATAAAAAAAATATCAGTTTTATGCAAGAATTCCAACGCGAGACTTAGTTTCGTATATACATGTGTAATGCTAGAGTTCATCATTGTCATAAAGAGTCAATATCAATATTATACCTAAAATCTTATCTTATACTTAAAACCTATCAATATTATACCTACCGGGCCTGGAAAAATTGCATAGGTGTAAACACGGCTATAATAGCCGTGTTTACACCTATGCAATTTTTCCAGGCCCGGGTTCGAATTTAACCCGGATCCATTGAATTTTCTGTCCACACCTATTATTCGTCTTACGATATTGAACGCTGGCCATGCTATTTATAGACACACCAGTCATTCAATTTTAGCAGACCGACACCTGTCGGTGGGCTCAGTAAACGTTTTACCCCGGCATTTTTCTGTCCACACCTTTGAAATTGCCGGGCTAAAGTATAATCCGGATCAGACCCGCCGATCGAAAGCGGGCTAAATTAGTCCGGCAATTTTTAATCCGGATCCGATTTTGATAGGTGTAAACGCAAAAAAGGCGGGTCAGAGCCGGGTCAGGTCCGGCAATTTCCTCAGGTGTAAACACGGCTATAGATCGCAGACCTACTAGACAGGTGTGACAGGAATCAACGTCCTAGGAATGCAAGTCCGCCAAACAATAGCGCGCTATTGTAAGGTTATATTCGAATGGCCATGGTCTCCATAGCCATATATTCTAATCCCTTGCTGAATAATAAGACCGGACTTTGATTCGAGGGGGACTTTGATACCTGTTACACCTGTGTAATAGTATCTAATGTCCCCCGATATGTGATGTCCCCCAACAATACATACGGTTTAAGCGGCACCATTGAATTAATGCAGGGGGGCATCAGGCGGGTAGGGACATTATATTTTATCACACCTGTGTAACATATCAGTGTTTCTGCGTGTGAATGTTCTTCCCATTGTACTGCAGTATCGAATTGTCATGGTCTGTCTTTTTTCACAATGTCTCCAATACATAGAAGAAACATCGAAAATGAGGAACATTGACCGGTGTTACACCAACAAATCACCATCGTTTGTTCTTCACTCAGGTTGGGATTACATATAAAATTTTCAAGACATGATGGATTGGTGATCAAGACATGATGATTTGGTTTTTCAAGACATGATCTTAGATAAATTCTATTTTCAGAGTCTCCATGAATACTCCTGTCTCCTCTACTGTTACCACAATGCATTCCTTAGATCGCTGTCTTCTATTTCTTATACCAGAGCCACCTGCACTCTCCCCACAGTCACCACAACAGTAATACAACAACAGTCCGGGACATAACAGTTGTGGACTTGTGCATTCAATGTGTAATCGGTGCTGGCCCAACAGTTCAATAACAGTTTGAAAGGGGGCAAACTGCGCTCTGGTAAAAAAAGCCTGGCCAGTGAACCCCAGAAGACTTGACACAAAATGGACAAAGGGTAAACATGTTCAGTGATCACACACTTCATTTCAGAATGACATTTCTGATTTCCACTCTGGGATTGGGTTTATTATTGCATCATTGCTGTTATCCAAGATACAAAAAAGCACAAAATTGACACACAAAGTAATAATAAACAAGAAGTCAATCTCCAGAATTCTCGAATTTTCGACCCCAACGCCAGTTGCTTACACTCTGCTTGTGGTCAGGCTGAGCAACCCTGCAGTTATTCAACCCTTGTCTTTCAGCTGAATTAGTTTCTCCTTAATTGTCCAGCGGCCACCCGTGGGGCTTGGTCGCTATTCTTTCCTTAATTGCTTGTTTGTCCTGTCTACACAGGTTATGTAGTTCTACATTCGGGTTTCAGCTCAGTCTTTTCTAGAGTTTCAGATTGTAAAGTTCCACTTGAAAAAGACCCCGGTTGGGGTCGAAAATTCGTGAATTCTGGAGATTGACTTCTTGTTTATTAT
>NMRB01001968.1:48929-65354 GCA_002633025.1 Notospermus geniculatus | reverse complement strand
CTTTACTCAAAATATCATCACCTTAATCCGCCCAGCACCTTTTATAACTACTTAACAATATCACATACTACCTCATGACACTTGTTGGTTAACTACTACCAGTACTAACTTCACTGTTGGTTGACTTCACTTACTTAACAACACACTATACGTGCACTGGTACTACAAATGAACATATACCCCTAAATCTCTAGCCCACACCCAAAGCATACACACAGGGCCAGTACAGTCTAACTGCCCTAATACAAAGGTCCACAGGGACAAAAATCTTCCTAATACCAAAATGGGCTCAACAACAAACTCTTAACAAAAAATAACACTTACCCCATAGCTTTCGAACCATTGAATATAACCAACCTTCTTTTTGTCTCATTAACATCATTTACTTTCTACTTTTAGAAATACAATGTAGGATAAAATTCACGTTCTCTCAAGACTCCCAACTGTCACTCCAATTCCGTGGCTTCAACTGTTCAAAGCCAAGAGTCACAAGACTTACTTCCTCCAAACCTGCTGACATCACCAACACATCAGCACCAACTTGATGACATCATCAAAAGTTGTGGACAGTGAGCTCAACTTACTGAAGGCGGGAAATTTGAACACATGAAAACCAGACTGACACTGAGAGTACAACATTCCGCCCAAACGAGGAGGGGCAAATTGTGACAATACTCAACTTTGAAATTTATCTTTCGTTTTCGCTTCGAATCTACGAAGTGGAAAATTAAAAATTCAAGATGCACGATAACTCTCTTGGGGTCGTATTCTAGAAGCTTCCTTAAGTGTAAGGTCAACCTTAATCTTTTGTATTCTACCCTGCAAACAATAGCTAAAGGTCGACCTTACACTTAAGGAAGCTTCTAGAATACGGCCCTTGGTCTTACATGCTAACAGACGCACTGGCAGCAGGGACATTTGTGGTAGCAACCATCTCCAGAAATACATTAGGTCCTGGAAATGAAGTTGAATTTCGTGTTTCGTACTTCGCGTTTCCCTCATTAAAGATTACAGAGTTTTCGCAAAGCCCCCGAAACGCCAACGCGAACGGCAATCCCATTGTTCGACCCCGCAAAGAGAGCAGCGAACAATAGGATAGACGTTCGCGTTGGCGTTTCGGGGGCTTTGCGAAAACTCGCTACTAATAGGGGGGTTCCGCAACGTCTCCGAATTACGAAATACGAATATACGCCATCAGTTTGGCGTATGACGTTGTGTCTCTTTCGTGACGTCGTGCAAATTCGTTGCATCTTGACGAGGATAGAGAGGTTTCGCAAATCTGACGAAAAACGAAGTAGGAAATACGAAATTGGACTTTATTTCCATGACATAATGTATTTCAGGAGATGGTTGGTACAGCAAATATCGCCTGCTGCAAGAGCGTCATTTAGCGTATTACGATAAACCGAAAGAGTTACGGTGTACATTGTATCTTGAATTAATAGGGAGGTTGAGATCAGCGACTTATCACGGATACTTATACGTATACGGATAGAATTCTGTACAATGAGGACAAATTTTGTGTACATTTCGATCCGTATACGTATAAGGATCCGTGATAAGTCGCTGATCTCAACCTCCCTATTAAATTTCCACTATACGAAGTGGAAACGAAAGATAAATTTAAAAGTTTCGTATACACCGTAACTCTTTCGGTTTATCGTAATACGCTAAAAGACGCTCTTGCAGCAGGCGATATTTGTGGTACCAACCATCTCCTGAAATACAGTACATGTACGTCATGGAAATGAAATCCAATTTCGTATTTCGTACTTATATGGCGCTCGCGTCGCTTATTTTCAAACGGCGGAGTCGGATACGGATCCACGCTCTTGCCTGCACAACTAACTAAACTAAACTCATTGTTGTTGGCGACATCCCGGCCTCGCATGCACATCCTGACTGAGTGCATCGCGCATGTTCCATGTGTTCTGTCACGTCTCCTTTTCGTCATTCGTCATGTTCTTTTATCATATACCCTAGTGCAGTATGTTCCGCGGTACCGCCTGGAACTGCAGCATTTTTCGTCAAAAACACCGCACAAAAACTAACGAAATCGACGTAGACGAATGCTGGCCGTCCTAAAATCACATTTCATGTTCAATAATACAAGAACTGCTCGACTAATATGCTACAAATCACGTGAAATCGAAGGGGGATGTCCGCTCCGACCACCATCATGATCCGGGTAGTGATACGCGTTCCGTATCATCCCACTGATATGATACGCCCTCTGTTAACTAATAAGCTTTGATTTAAGTGGCTTTGCGAGGCCTTTTGGCTNATTCCGAGGTACCATGTTTCTATGTGTTGGTAATACATTTATGGGGTGTAAATCCAACCGTTACAAAGTTAGCTGTACATCGGGTCCCACTCTCTTGTACAAAGCTCAGTTGTTGCGTCCATCGGCGTCCAACGTTGAAGCCAGTTCACAAAATTGAATATGCAAATTAAGTGGGTTCCCGCCGTGCGATTTTGGGGGATTTTGGATATGATGTCCAAGGTGACCTAATAAAACATTTAAAGCAAAAAAAACGTTCTGTTGCAATTTGTTCCCGGTTAATTCCTAGATTTACTGGACTATTGTGATAAAAGTGGTTAAAAACAACCTTTCTAATTGAAATAATTGAAATTTTAAGACAAGCCTGGCGGCGTAAATGGTTCACGTGGAAAGAGTTTGAAATAAAGAATGTTCGCAGGCAAACACACAAAACTGCCTTTGATACAAGTAGCCTGACACATTACATAGTCAAATGAAGTTGTCATAGCTTACGCAAACGAAGTGCATTCAATTCAGGCCAACACACCGACTGAAAAACGTAAACAAAGCAACCCTCCCTCTCTATCATGATCGAACAAAACAGGCCTAACTCTGTACTCGCACAAAAAGGGTGACTGAAAATCCACTGCTCGTCATATTTAAAACAACGATGAAAACGCTCATCCTACACCCTAACTTGCACCATGGCTAAAGATAGAGACTGACCTCAAAACCACTTCTAAATATAAATCCACATTGTGCGTCCGCCCTTGAGCCCGAGATAGAATGTGTGACCCCCGCATGGATTTTAGCCAACCAGAATCGTTTCTTAATTATGAAATCTCTACAAAACCACAAAATGCCGAAAAAACGTATTAATCGTGAAATAATCACAAAAATAAATAGCCGGGACACTTCTAGGCATAAAAACTAACCTATCCCAGCTCATTGTCTTGAGATACGCTGATGCTTTAGTGCCGAAAAATCCGTTACAAGCTCAATTTGGACCGAATATAATGGTCACTTAAAGGGACTATAGGCCCACGTGAACCAATATGATACGAAAGCTCTCGATGAGAGGAACACACTCCTATAAAAATTTTCTGTGAAAACCTGCAAATAAAAAAGTAGCCAAAAACATGACTTTACAAAATTCCTTCTATCAAAGGTGGATTTCACCGGATTTTCTGGACTTCAACATCATCAGATAGCCAGGAAAATTTGCTATCACATATGTTAGGCTCAGTCTCCTACATCGCAATGGTTTGGAGATATTCAAGAAAAACTGCTGTCCATTTACATGTACTTTTTTCCATGAGTGTACATGTACATGTACGCTAGGCTTTAGACTATGTTACCCTGGTGACCACAAGATACAGAAGGTAAACGAAAAAGATTTGGTTTTCGCCTCACCATCATCCGGCATCATCAGTCCGCCAACATATTCTTTGGTTAAAATTCACATCTGTTCCTCATATATACTTACATGTAGCCTACTCCATTGCCAAGGTTTCATCAAGAGTCAATAGCTCCCCCATCTCTTCGTGAGGCTAAATTCGCTACCATTATCCGAGGATTTCATTGAAATCATCATATTATCTTTTTATTCCAATTCTTATCTGTCGCGCGCAAGACACAATGTCCACTTCGACCTCTTGTTTATACAAGCAAACCATGAATCATCTGTGACCAGTAATAGTTCCCTTTAAAAATTACAGGGCCAGCGTTTGAAAAAAATAGGCGAAGCAGAGGTAAGTTTGAGCTCATTACATCACTTATTACAAGAAATTAGCCAAGCAACCTCGTCCCCAGGAATCGTCTGCTCTCTACCACCTGCCTAAAAAAATTGAGTCAAAACAATCACACCGGTAAACATCATACTGGGGAATCAAATCCTGGTTCGAGGTTATATTTTGTCAACTTTGTCAACCACCCGAAGACTTTCGAACGTGCGGTCGCAATATTAAAAAGTGACAATCCCGTCAGTACGGCGCCCGGTACGGGACATGTATTATTTTTTTTAAATATCGCACTGCGTATTTTTAAACTCGCACTGCGACTTTTTAAACTGGCACAGCGTGTTTCTAAACGCGCATTGCGTGTTTCTAAACTCGCACTGTGACTTTTCAAACTCGCACTGCGTCTTTTAAAACTCGCACAGCATCTTTTTAAACTCAAGTCGCAGTGCGAGTTTTAAAAGACGCAGTGCGAGTTTAAAAAGTCGTAGTGCGAGATTAAAAAGTCGCAGTACGACATGTAGCAGTGCGAGTTTTAAAAGTCGCAACGCACGTTTAAAAATACACAGTGCGAGATTAAAACACGCAGTGCGAGATTTTAAAAAAATGTCCCGTAAGGCTCCCGTTCCATAGAGTTTACGTTTTCACGGTTTTTGCACGTTTCACGCGTGAATTGTCATGTTTCACGGGTGAACCCAAGATTGGGCAATGTATTTCTTATGATGCGGGTTCCATAGGCGTCATTTTTCTACCTTCGGACAAGTACGATTCATTTGATGCGTGAATAAATGAAGATCACCCGTGACTCGAGGAATGAACGTGCTCATTCTTTTGGGCGTGAATTCTGTGGAACCAACCCTCTAAATGAAAGATCGTGAAAAATGAAACGGGAAAAGTGAAAACGTTAACTCTATGGAACGGGAGCCTAAGGCTGCTGTTCCATAGAGTTAACGTTTTCACTAAGGCTGCTGTTCCATAGAGTTAACGTTTTCACTTTTCCCGTTTCGTTTTTCACGATCTTTCATTTAGAGGGTTGGTTCCACAGAATTCACGCCCAAAAGAATGAGCACGTTCATTCCTCGAGTCACGGGTGATCTTCATTTATTCACGCATCAAATGAATCGTATTTGTCCGAAGGTAGAAAAATGACGCCTATGGAACCCGCATCATAAGAAATACATTGCCCAATCTTGGGTTGACCCGTGAAACATGACAATTCACGCGCGAACCGTGCAAAAACCGTAAAAACGTGAACTTTATGGAACGGGATTCTAAAATACCTTGGTATCTCGTGCGTATGTTTCAAATGGATAATGCATTAGCCTCATTCTGAATGCAGCGGGTCTGGGTGACACAACCAAGACCCGCTCAGTGTAATGGCGTGCGTCCAACATTTCTCGCTTCGAGCATTCAGCGAGGTAGTGCAGCGAATGTCGGCCAGGTGGATACTCAGTGACCTATCCCAACGAGGTTTTGTACCATTAGGTACATTTCCTGCGGATAATCCGTTGAAGAAAGCGCCCTGCGACCTCATTTCGACTCCTGCAGCTTGCTGCTAGCGCTGCACACAGATGTACACGATGTAGGCACGATGTACAGGTTTGTACACACAGTGCGTGATTCACTGATGTCGCGTCATCGACGGAGCGTCCTCCCTGATATCTTAGGCCTGTTTATTGCAATCAAACTGCACTGAACCTATGTATACTATGTTTAGTTTGAGGTATTTTAGAATAGAAATTAAACCCTCGGCTTCGGGTCTTGGTTGCGACACCAAACCCGCTCGGGTGGAGCAAATTCCGTCCAAACCCTCGGCGAAGCGCCTCGGGTTTGGACTACATTTTAGCTCCACCCTCGCGGGTTTGGTGTCGCAACCAAGACCCTCCGCCTCGGGTTTAATTCCTTAAGGCCAACGGGCGCCGTACGTCTGATCTGAACCACAAGCGAGGATGTTCTATACGCAGATTTATAGGCTTTGAGGTCAATTTTACGGCGATTTACCTCAACACATTCAAAGATGAACAGGAAAACCGAGGAGTTCGGTAGGCACTGACCGTTGGTGCGTCAAATAGACTATAGTATACATGTATGTACATACATGTATAAATGTACATGTACATGTACCTGATCTTACCAACCCGCGCGCTGCAGAGTCGTGGCTTGTTTGACAGGACCAGTACTGGCCGCCATTTTTGGAGGAATTCTGCCAGTGACGTCACGTGGGAATTTTATGTAGATTATGTAAATTTATTCAATTCTGAAAACGGCTGACGTACTGGAATGCAGACAGAAGTTGACCTACATTTGACCCAGGAAATCCACCAATCACGAAGGGGTTAAAAACAGAAACGGTATTAACATAATGGTTCGTACAGGTCTATCACCTGCGCCAGCACCGGCCAATCCGATTCACGAACGTCATAGGCAAGATCGGTCATAACATTGCAAAAGTCCGATGTACAGTACGTAAAGACCGGGTAGGCCCCTACACCAGTCTATGCGTTAAACGGCATTTGAGTGAATAAGAAAAAAAACAGACTTGTGTAACACTCCAAGCCGGTTCACAATATGTCTGGATTGACCCTTTATTGACAAAGTCACTTGTGGTTTTCTCGAAAAATCCTGTTAAAAACCGACATCAGAATTAAGATTGAGTGTGTAGAACATCCTGGTCTGTACTTCAACTCACTGTGGATTAATGAACTCTTTTAATGGACGATTATCTCAGAAGAACTGAGTTGGTTAATTGTTACTAAAGCTGAAAGGGTAAATGTCGTCCTGGGTATATACAAAGATTACCCAGGACCTCAATCTTCACAAAAACAATACCCTGGGTGCAGTTTCGGTAGCCGAACATCACCCAGCATCCGCAATCAGTGCCTAGGAACGAGTCCTATTTAGAAATCCCGTGAAATCTCGCGGTCTCGCGCCGCGGTACTTGTTGAGTGTAGCTGTCCTTGACATTTTTCAGGCTGTCACGTGACCACGGGCGCGACAACCTTGAATCCAGGTGTCATCACGATGCTGGGTGATGTTCGACTACCGAAACTACACCCAGGGTATTGTTTTAGTGAAGATTGAGATCCTGGGTAATCTTTGTATATACCCAGGACGACATTTACCCTTTCAGCGTTACTAAAATAGGAACAAAAATAGCCTCGATAAGTAAGTTGATTCCCCACAGTGAAAATGTTTTATTCCCATTTTCAGCAAAACATTTTCGAGTACACAGTGCCCCAGAACAAAAAAGATGATAAAACGTCACTGCAGTCTGTTCACACCCACTTTATCCTGGTGGACGATGGCAAATACAAGTTTGATGAGGAAGGCGACGCTGCATTAGACTTCATGATCGCGTTCGGGGTGCATATGCGGGGGAAGAAGTCACAGGCAAAGTCTGGTAACGGAACAATACAACAGGACAAGAACGAGTCAATGGTTTCCGATCATAAAGACAGTGGCCAACAAATCGAGAAGAAGAAGTCACGGGCAAAAGTCACGGAACAAACCAACAACAGGACAAGGACGAGTCAATGGTTTCTGATCATAAAGACAGTGGCCAACAAATCGGGAAGAAGTCACGGGCAAAGTCTGGTCACGGAACAACACAACAACAGGACAAGAACGAGTCAATGGTTTCCGATCATGGAGACAGTGGCCAATCTACCACTAGCCACTCTCCAGTTGAAGGTATGAGAAGTTTATTACTGTAGAGCTGGTTGACTGTGACCTTGACCTCTGATTTCGAGAAGTACATGTAGTGCGTAACTTGAACAGGCATCCTTGATAAAACCTGTAGTAGATGGTTAATGTACATGTAGGCTTCTACATGTAATTAGCTTTTCCCTGAAATTCTGAGCAAAGTTGCATTGTAGAACTGTTGACCTTGACCTTGATCTCTGACCTTAAAGGTCATTTTGCGTAATCTGAAAGGTTATCATTGATAACCTAGGTGTTGGTGAGGTTTTATGCTTCCACCATCAGCAGGTTCTGACTTATCTCATGTTATCTGTGACGGTTGACTGTGACCTTGACCTCTGGCCTTGAGAAGTATTGCGTAACTGGAACATGCATTCTTGATTAAACCTGTAGGAAATGGTTAATGCAGGATTCTAACTAGCTTTCTCTAGAAACTCAGCAGATTTGCACTTGGAACTGTTTGGCCTTGACCTTGAACTTAAAGGTCACTGCGTAATCTTGATGACCTTGGTAGGTGAACGTTTTAGGCTTCCTAGTCCACTATCATTAGCACCTGGCAATTGCCATATAAGGTGATCGCAACCCCGTCTCAAGCCAAAATCGCGACAGTGGATTCGCCGCTTAACAATCGTCTACCACTCTGCTGCTGATCTTGATCTGCAGCCACCATTCATGCCATTCTGCTACAGGTCTTGGTCTCTCTAACATGTACTGCAATCGCGGGCACCTTTGGAGCACCTATAAAGTAGTGAAAGTAGGCCTATAGTGTCGGAAAAATGCTGATTTTGTGGAGTGTTGCTGTCAAGTACTGATGAACAGACTATTGTCGTTACTGGTTTCAACCTTTGTCATGGAGTGTATGAAGGCGTTTACTCTTAATGTCGTTCAAATGTTGGAAAGTTTTTGCCTGTACACAAACCTTTATAGTCGTGATTTTTTCCAGACCGAGCGCTCACCTATTCAGTGTCACTTGTGTTCGGCGGCGGACCGCGGACACTGAAAACAGCCATAAAAATCATCAAGAAAGGTTTGCCTCTAGTCGTTATCGAAGGATCAAAGGGGGCAGCTGACGTCATCACNACTAAACCGTCGTGAACCGTGTTACAACTGCAAAAAGACCGCGGCGTCACCGACTTCATTCTGAACCGTGTTGTGACCTCATGGCTACCGAGTTGCCACCGTGTTGCCACCTACTTCCACCTTCCCAACTCGACATCCGTTTTTGTTCAGCGGTTCTGAAGGGTTGTGAAAGGTGAGAACAAGGTAGCAACACGGTGATTCTCAATTTGGAGAACCGCCGTGAAAATTTCAAACATGTTGAAAAGTCTACAGTTTCAAAGACGAGCTGGCGGTCAACGGCGGTCACTCACGCTCAGGGTGTCTAGGCGGTGTCACTGAGGTTCAGCACGGTCTTGAACCGCCGTCAGAACCGCCCTCGTGTGAGGCTAGCTTACATGTATGTAATCTGTTACCGGGTAGTTTTTTTCTTCAAAAAGGAGGTACTGTATTTCTGAATGAGATTGTAGGCTTTTAGTAATAAAAAAGACCTCACTGCGTATTGACAGTTCGAGAAGTACAGTGAGGTTTCGCAAATCTGACGAAATACGAAGTACACAGGGAAATTGACGTACATCTGGCGGACGTATGGCGTATATATACGGCATACGTCCGCCAGTCCTGGTTGCGTATATATACCGTATATAAAAGTAGCTAGATTCAATTTGTATGTACGTCGTCCGTCGTATGTACGCAGGGTATATGGCGTATGCCGTACGTGTGCCATACGTACGGCATATACTCGGCGGACATATTTTTCCGTACGTAAGCTATACGTACACCGGACGTCCAGAGGATGATCATACGGCGGATATAAAAGTAGCTGTACGTCCACCGTATGTACGTCATTTTGCCCGTGATATGAAATACGAAATTGGACTTATTTCAATGACGTAATGTATTTCAGGAGGTGGTTGGTACCACAAAAATCACCTGCTGCAAGCATGGCAAGGGCGTCTTTTAGCGTACGACGTTAGACCGACAGACAGGTCCGAAAATTGACTCGTGGAAGACCGGCTTCGTTTAACATACTCTTAATGTCGACTCATAACATAAAAACTGAAAGTACACAAAACATAACTTAAGACTTAATAACACTAACATAAAGGAAGAATAAATGTCACGGAACTATAAAACTCATTGCACCCTCAGACCTAAGATATTACCATATCCACCGGCCCCACCACAGAATATCACAGTCCAATACTTTCACCAAGCTAACAGCATCAACCTACCCGATAAACATTTAGCACCTTTACTCAAAATATCATCACCTTAATCCGCCCAGCACCTTTTATAACTACTTAACAATATCACATACTACCTCATGACACTTGTTGGTTAACTACTACCAGTACTAACTTCACTGTTGGTTGACTTCACTTACTTAACAACACACTATACGTGCACTGGTACTACAAATGAACATATACCCCTAAATCTCTAGCCCACACCCAAAGCATACACACAGGGCCAGTACAGTCTAACTGCCCTAATACAAAGGTCCACAGGGACAAAAATCTTCCTAATACCAAAATGGGCTCAACAACAAACTCTTAACAAAAAATAACACTTACCCCATAGCTTTCGAACCATTGAATATAACCAACCTTCTTTTTGTCTCATTAACATCATTTACTTTCTACTTTTAGAAATACAATGTAGGATAAAATTCACGTTCTCTCAAGACTCCCAACTGTCACTCCAATTCCGTGGCTTCAACTGTTCAAAGCCAAGAGAGTCACAAGACTTACTTCCTCCAAACCTGCTGACATCACCAACACATCAGCACCAACTTGATGACATCATCAAAAGTTGTGGACAGTGAGCTCAACTTACTGAAGGCGGGAAATTTGAACACATGAAAACCAGACTGACACTGAGAGTACAACATTCCGCCCAAACGAGGAGGGGCAAATTGTGACAATACTCAACTTTGAAATTTATCTTTCGTTTTCGCTTCGAATCTACGAAGTGGAAAATTAAAAATTCAAGATGCACGATAACTCTCTTGGGGTCGTATTCTAGAAGCTTCCTTAAGTGTAAGGTCAACCTTAATCTTTTGTATTCTACCCTGCAAACAATAGCTAAAGGTCGACCTTACACTTAAGGAAGCTTCTAGAATACGGCCCTTGGTCTTACATGCTAACAGACGCACTGGCAGCAGGGACATTTGTGGTAGCAACCATCTCCAGAAATACATTAGGTCCTGGAAATGAAGTTGAATTTCGTGTTTCGTACTTCGCGTTTCCCTCATTAAAGATTACAGAGTTTTCGCAAAGCCCCCGAAACGCCAACGCGAACGGCAATCCCATTGTTCGACCCCGCAAAGAGAGCAGCGAACAATAGGATAGACGTTCGCGTTGGCGTTTCGGGGGCTTTGCGAAAACTCGCTACTAATAGGGGGGTTCCGCAACGTCTCCGAATTACGAAATACGAATATACGCCATCAGTTTGGCGTATGACGTTGTGTCTCTTTCGTGACGTCGTGCAAATTCGTTGCATCTTGACGAGGATNTATGACGTTGTGTCTCTTTCGTGACGTCGTGCAAATTCGTTGCATCTTGACGAGGATAGAGAGGTTTCGCAAATCTGACGAAAAACGAAGTACGAAATACGAAATTGGACTTATTTCCATGACATAATGTATTTCAGGAGATGGTTGGTACAGCAAATATCGCCTGCTGCAAGAGCGTCATTTAGCGTATTACGATAAACCGAAAGAGTTACGGTGTATCTTGAATTAATAGGGAGGTTGAGATCAGCGACTTATCACGGATCCTTATACGTATACGGATAGAATTCTGTACAATGAGGACAAATTTTGTGTACATTTCGATCCGTATACGTATAAGGATCCGTGATAAGTCGCTGATCTCAACCTCCCTATTAAATTTCCACTATACGAAGTGGAAACGAAAGATAAATTTCAAAGTTTAACTCTTTCGGTTTATCGTAATACGCTAAAAGACGCTCTTGCAGCAGGCGATATTTGTGGTACCAACCATCTCCTGAAATACAGTACATGTACGTCATGGAAATGAAATCCAATTTCGTATTTCGTACTTATATGGCGCTCGCGTCGCTTTTTTTCAAATGGCGGAGTCGGATACGGATCCACGCTCTTGCCTGCACAACTAACTAAACTAAACTCATTGTTGTTGGCGACATCCCGGCCTCGCATGCACATCCTGACTGAGTGCATCGCGCATGTTCCATGTGTTCTGTCACGTCTCCTTTTTCGTCATTCTTCATGTTCTTTTATCATATACAATCATGTACCCTAGTACAGTATGTTCCGCGGTACCGCCTGGAACTGCAGCATTTTTCGTCAAAAACACCGCACAAAAACTAACGAAATCGACGTAGACGAATGCTGGCCGTCCTAAAATCACATTTCATGTTCAATAATACAAGAACTGTTCGACTAATATGCTACAAATCACGTGAAATCGAAGGGGGATGTCCGCTCCGACCACCATCATGATCCGGGGTGTGATACGCGTTCCGTATCACTCTCACATTCAGAACTTCAATTCAGCCTATTGCATACAAAAAAAATTATAGTCATAGACGGGATTCGAACCGTCAACCTTTTGATTTGCAGTCGACCACTCTATCCACTCAGCCAACGAGCCATCTGACACGGTCATGATTTGTGTTCGTCATAGGCGTGGGCCTTCGAGTTAGAAAACCTGGGAAGCCTACCATCAAGTTCGGTGGGCGAATGGGGAAGACGGTGAAACAAAGATAACAGAGCGTGGGTTCGATTCCCAGCTGGGTCTAGTTTTTTTTTCTTCCAAAAAAGTGTTCAGCAGGAGCTCACCAGAGGATGATGACACCTCCACAACAGCTCGAAGACAAATAAGGTGGCGCCACCTGGCCTATCATATTCTGAGCCTACGTTTGAGGTGTTGGCAGGGTGTTTGATCGTGTACCAGCGGGCATAAGCTCACCGCATGCTCCGCTCCCGGCTCCACTTCATCTGCAGTCGCCAATTTTAGTAAAAGCGCCTTCTACGACAGCTACTGCGCATGTAACGGGCATTCGTATTTCGTATTTCGTATATTATNACCAAACAAAGTGGTGAATACAAAATCTAACCAACGATGTCGAACACGGCACCAGTCATCCATGGAATTTGTCCCAACGAACTCGAATGACTTTCGGCATCAGTCCGATGGTAGTGAGGACAACTAATAGGCCTACAGTGTAGGCCTGCCTTTCAATCCTACTCTCCACTGGAGGTCAGGATTGCTCTTGGATGTCCTAAAATATCACTAAGCTAATAAAGATCGGTTCATAAAATTCAATGTTTCCCCATTAGATTCAAGAAAAAAGAACGATTGAAACACATAACTCTGAGGCTGTTTGACTAAGTTATGTATGAAACTCATTTTAGGTATGGACATGTGTGTCTGGTTGAGGTACAGGAACAAGATCATCTCGAAGACGTACGTACGGAATGAGAGAGGCTGCAGAATCACGAATATAGATGGAGACAAGCAACCAGAGTTAGCAGAACAAGTAAGCCCAGGGCCGTATTTAGCGGAGGGGGGACAGTTGCCCCCCCCCGAGCCAACCAAAAAACGTGATTTTCATGTGGACTTTGGGCAGAAAACGGCAAAAAAGGTCTTCTGTCCCCCCCCCCCGCAGAGAGGCTTCCCCCCGAACCAAAAAGATAAATACGGCCCTGAAGCCTGCCATTGCATCCTTTCACCAATAATTTCCAGTCAGCAAAATTTTCATCCCACAAAATGAGCATGGCACATAACGATTCCGACATGTACATGTACATGTAGTCAGTTTGCCCCGGACCCTATTCGTTTACCCTTTGGGCTCTCCCATGATTTTATTTTTCATCTTTATTTCATCTTTGTTCATTGTTTCACTACTTTGTGTCAAAATGCAGCGTTCGTTTGAACATTTTCACTTTTAATCTATGATGACTCAAGTTTTGAATCCCGTTTTCCAGTTCCGAGGATGCAAGCTAATCGGCACACCTTCCCCAATGATGAAGGTCGAACGAGGTAGAGAAGAAAGTACAGAAATTTTGCAACATTTTGGAAACGGACTCCATCTGTTTTGTGATACAGACGGTAACATTTATGCTACGCGACTCTCAAAGTAAGAATGAACACCATCAACACTTTTAAACACTCCTTTTTCCTCTCTGTTCCTCGTGCGGTATCTTAGCATAAACCTAAAGTAGAGACAATAGGTCCAGCGAATCAGGAAGTCATCGCGAAAACATGGCGTATCTCAGATGAGCTGACAACAAACACAAGACGGACATTGCCTACATCCAAATGAAATGGTCCATGGACCATGTGCTTTCATCAGTTCTGGCCTTGAAAAGTAGGTAAAAAAACCCTGTTGCATGTCATGTATCCTCACCAGATGCATCGATGATGAAAATTGTGAGACGATCCAGACGTGAGTTCAGGAATTATTGGAATTTGAATTTTCGTTTTTGCCACCTGTTGGCCAAGCTAAAAATCAAATCGGACCGAAACTTGGTGTTGCAGCAACTGACAAAGTAAGTTTCAGGTCAACAGCCCTAGCAGTTAGTACGAAACATGCCACCAAACGCAAAATTTCAAACTTTGACCTACATGTATGTGACCTTGAAAAGTAGGTTAAATCAAAAACCCGTTATTTATATTTTGTATCCTCATTAGGTACACCTATGATAAAAAAATTTATCATATACCAAGGCTCCGTGAGATCCGAGCAAGTCAAACTTAAAGTGCCAATTTTTGCCGAAAAGAACTGTCCGATTTGAGCAGGACAAACCTGATGCATTACTTGTCATCTAAAGAATGTTTTTGGCTGTTTTCATCTCAATCCGTCAACTAGTATGCAAAATATACATGAAATTGTGAAGAGGGTGTTCCGTTCAACTGAGCGGGCGATCCGGGAGGGTGATAAATGATGGAGAAAATCCCTCGACCTGCGGTCGCGGGATTTTCCCGGCCAAAGGCCATCACTCATGTGTTCTGCGCACTTGGAAATCACACTCGGGTGGTTTTTTTATTGGAGATGATCCAGTCAGTTCAGGAAACACTTTTTGTGTTTTTGGTTTTAGCCACCTGGTGGCCGAGTCAAGAATCGAATCAGACCGAAACTTGGTGTCATAGGTCATATGACCTAGGGGTATATATGTACCAAGTTTCAGATCAATAGCTCCGGCGGTTACGCCGGACGACGGACGCTGCACCACGACAATAGGTCACCCCAGTTGATCTAAAAAGGAACCACCTCTGCTCATATCACGTGGCGAATGTAAACTTCCCTTTCATTTTCTAACGTCACAAATATCCATTTACAGCTGTCGCATCTTCTATGCTGACCCAACAGTACAGAATGCAGGACTGCCCTTAGTGATGCCGAGAAAACAACGAGTGAAAGTATTCGACCGAAAGACTTTTATGGAGAAACTCGACGCCTGGGAGAAAGAGAGCAGCGGAGAGCGACCAAGTATCAGTATGCTGTTCTCCATTGGAGAGAGTTGGAACCTGTTAAAGCCTATTAACAAGTGTCACGTGAATGTTACCGTCGTCCATGCCTTGAGTTGGGCACAGCGAATGAACGTAAGCATGTCTTTTCGACTTGATGTCGTACGGTTTCAACCGACGTAACCGTGGGGTCGAAGTGCTTACTCGGTCTCTTGTTTTGTTCCGAAGTGTTCATGATTCATTTGAAAGCGATATTCTCATTGGTCAGTTTTGGTGATTAGACAGTGGCTCTGATTCGCTGGCGGAAAAAGGTCGTCCTCCCACAGCAGGGATTTGGTCTCGCTCCTCTTCACGCACTCGAACCCAAAGTTTTTGTGAGTGGATGAAGGGGAGCGAAGTTAAAACCCT
Source organism: Notospermus geniculatus (assembly GCA_002633025.1). Lineage (NCBI taxonomy): Eukaryota > Metazoa > Nemertea > Pilidiophora > Heteronemertea > Lineidae > Notospermus > Notospermus geniculatus. Next base: position 49,737 of record NMRB01001968.1, on the reverse strand, counting down.
GCTGTGGGAGAATGTAAAAGGCGCACGTCGAATTGCCACTGGAGGGTTGGGATCTGAAGCCTGGTTTATGTTCCATTGACATCATTAATACAGAAATACTTACAACTTAAGATTCCTTTTTCAGATCAAAGAAGTGGCGACGGCTAAAGTAGAAGAGGACATTGAGGGGGCGTCTGATGCTGTTAACAATTTTGTTTTTTGAAAGCAGTGTTTGAAAATTGTCACAAAAATCAGAAAACCACTTGAAAGCGGGGCCACGTGTAACGTCTGAGTTTCTAACGCTCAGCGGTCCCTGCTTTGTTTGAGTTTTGCTTTTGATCAAACAAGCTTGTTTCTGTCTTTCCTTTTGCCGAGTCGCGGCTTACCGTCAACCTATCGCCATGGAGGGATACCAGCAATTACCAATCATGGAAGTACGTATTATAAAGACAATGTACCAATCTAAACCAACGTCCGCGATAACCGAGCCTTTTCTCCGAAGTTGCCGACCGCTGGCGAGAAGATTCCACGGATCGCTGTCAAGCGCACACCTGGCGTCAACAACCGATTTTGTTTGCTGGCGATCGGATCACTTGCGATCGACTAGTATAGTGTGTAGCTGGCTTTATTCCTGGCGTGAAAGTGTCAGGGAGATGAAGAAGAAAGAAACAAAATAACTTCAACGATGGAAATCAGAATAATGGATGATATTGTTTATTCAACTTGTTGATTATGAATTCTTTTCGAATTTCCTCCCCGAGGAGAAAACATTTGCTCCTCGGGGAGGAAACATTTCCTCCCGAGGAGAAAACATTTTCTCCCCGAGGAG
>NMRB01001968.1:27550-48593 GCA_002633025.1 Notospermus geniculatus | reverse complement strand
CAAAATTTAGTCATTTGGTGGCGCGTTTTGTAACTGCTTGGGCTATTGACTTGAAACGTGGTGCATATACACCCCTATTTCAGGTGACCTATAACATCACTTTTCGGTCCGATTCGATTCTCCGCTTGGCTCCCAGGTGGCCAAAAAAAGCTCAAAGTCCAGTAACTCCTGAACTGTAACTTAGTGTCTCCAAATTTTTATCAGGTGCATCTAATGAGGATACATAACCCTGGAAACGTTTCGATTTAACATTTGTCATTTTTTTCTGGTACGTTCATAATCAGGGTATGCCTGTATATACGGTGATTAAAGCGAATCGACAGTCGTTTTGTAAACAGAAGGATGATGTTTGTAAACATTGCCCTCAGAGCCAATCAGAATGCAGGAAATTAGTGTTTGTAAACAAAGATTCGTGCCCTTTTGCATTCAATTTTTTGGCTGACAAATCTCTTTAATGTACCCCAATCCCGTCGTTTGAACGCCTGTCAGTCGCTGGGTCGTCCAACTGAAGGCCAAGCTAAGGGTCAAATCGGACCGATGAAACTTGGGGTCATAGGTCATCTATTCTGACCTAGGGGTATATATGTACCAAGTTTCAGGCCAATAGCACCTGCAGTTACGAAACGTGCCACTTAAAGGAAAAATTTTGAACTTTGACCTCTATGACCTTGAAAAGTAGGTCAAATCAAAAACCCGTTATATATGTAATGTACCCTCATTAGATACACCTATGATAAAAATTTGGAGGTGATCTAGTCATTAGTTCATGAGTTATTGCACTTTTTGTGTTCAGGTGGCCAAAACCAAGAATCGAATCGGACCGAAACTTTGTTTCATAGGTCATCTGATATAGGGGTATGTATGTACCACGTTTCAGATCAATTACGAAACCTGCCCTGCTAACGGACGACGACGACGGACGCTGACCCACGACAAGAGCTNTACATGTGTCTGCCCTTGAAACAAGAGAAGATGATAGGACCATGCTTGGTGGCCACAGAGCCATAATAAGACAAAACTAGACACTTTCATCATCAGCTGACTTCGTCCACAAAATAAAATAATTAAAATCAACTTTTCGGGGAGGAAATAATTATCTCCTCGGAGTAAATAATTTTCTCCCCGGGGAGAGAATGTTTTCTCCTCGGGGAGAAAATATTTACTCATCGGGAGGAAATGTTTCCTCCCCGGGGAGCAAATGTTTTCTCCTCGGGGAGGAAATTCGAAAAGAAAAATTAATTATATTCAAAAAAAAATAATCATGATACTTTCTAGCCACGGTACATATGATATCACTGGAGGCAATTGCGCACCGTCTATTTTCCACCCAAGTCTGATACATCCATGCCATTCTCTCTTCCCATCCAGACCATTATCTGGTAACATAGCCGTTGAGAATTGAACTTGGTGGCAGATGCAGTTGGAGGTAGACCTTCAAGCGTAACAAAGGAAATTGCGGTGGTTAGGGAGGTCAAGGGGCTAGGCAGTCTAGTCAAGAATGAAGGTGCTTTTCTAAGGGAGGTCCAGAGGGCGGCCATCTTTGGCTCAGCCAGGACCATCAAGCGCCATCTCGCTCAGTGAATGTTCAGAAACTGGCGGTAGACCATCAACTGCCAAGGCAGACGCATGCAGAACGCATGCAGAACATGTAGACCCTGACAGGGTTGCAAAGGTTAAACAAGCAATGCAAGCAAGAGTCTTAACGACCGTCTCTCGCTCATACCCTACGCGCGGGTCGCATGACCTGGGCGGTATGGGACCTCGGGTGCACCAAAAGCACGCCCAAGGAACACCAGAGACGAAATTGGAATAATGGATTGGTTGTGGTTACAATTTTCGTAATACTTAAGGTATTGTTACGCAAGAATACCAGGGACTGATTACTTTTTCCACCGCACACAACGTACATTGCTTGCAGTCAAATGTCTGCAATCGTATCTCTATTCTGATTCGGAACAATGAACTGATCTGCACAATATTGCAGAATCTCCTTTGACAAGTTTTTAGAAGACAGATTTCTTCCTGACCCCAAAGATCCTAGACATACCATCACATCCGCTGAAGGCATGTCCGAAAAGCAGCTGTGACCCATTGCAGACATTGGACTGCAAGCAATGTCTGTTGTGTGCGCTGGAAAAGTCATCAGTCCCTGGTATTCTTGCGTAACAATACCTTAAGTAAGAAAATTGTAACGGCAGCTTCCTTTGTTACGCTTGAACGTCTATACTTCCAACTGCATCTGCCACCAAGTTCCATTCTCAACGGCTATGTTACCAGATAATGGTCTGGATGGGAAGAGAGAATGGCATGGATGTGTCAGACTTGGGTGGAAAATAGACGGTGCGCAATTGCTTCCAGTGATGTCATATGAAAGCTGCCCGTGTTGAGCTTCTGAAATATGATAAATTGTAACCGTAAAACGTCTTGCACTTGCAGCACATCACGTTGTAGCTGCAGAGCATCCTGAGAACATCAGGCGTTCTTAATGCTCGCTACCTTCGTCGCCGCACACAAACCCCTGAGAGAATACGCCTGAATCGGTGGAGTATCAAAGTCATTCCAGCAAATGTTCATCCCCACCATCTCATCCCAAGTTGGCCAGTGATTGTTACACATGAACTACGCAGGTTACAAAGCTGACCCAGCAGGTCAACTTGAAATGACTACCAGCTGCGTATATGTTTGGCGACGTGTGGCCTGAGAATGATATACATTCTGTGCGATGAACGTAGGATAGGCTGAACTCAACTTGTGTTGAATCTAGCGGTGTAAATAGGTTAATTGGTCGGCAACCAATGTCAGCTGCTTGGCTGTGAATATTACAAGGGTCGTTATGCATGTATACGTGTAACTGATCTCTAGTTAGGGTGAGGTGGGGAAGCTGAGATACTTCAGCACTGTGTTGTGCGTGACACTACGATACAACGTACGTGTAATGCTAGTCATCTTAAGGTGACTCAGAAATGGCGTTCGCTGATTGGGCGCCTTTCCTTCGGCGCCTGCTAACCCAGCAAATGTGGCGAATGCTCTTAGAGGTTTGTCTGCGGTGACGAAGGGAGCGAGCAGTAAGAACGCCTGATATTCTCAGGATGCTGCAGAGTGTAAAGAGGAACAATAGCCGTACAGAATATTCAACTTATGCTTGAAAAGTGGTTGTTTTTAGAGTGATATGTATGTACATGTATATTACATGTACTTGACATTGATACCAAGGTTACTATCTGAACATTCATAACAATTTCAAAATTGATATACATGTACACCCTTAATCAAAAGTAAATGCACAGCTAATAAACTTAAATATTTCCCAAAATCTTCAGCAGATCAACCTTTGCTTTTCACAGCAGTTATTTAGGGCATCAAGACACATTTTGAGACCAAAAATATCATGAACTTGCATGAGTTGTATTTTTGACAAAAGTTCGAAATTTCTATACAGGGTACATTCATTAACGTTACACCGGGTCGAGCACGGCGCGGCAAAAAAAAGTGATAGTGTAAATGGGTTGGCACGGCACAGCTGGGCTCGGCACGGTGCTACTTTTATCCGTGCCGAACCCCTCAACAGGAGGTGGGTTCGACCCGGGTCGAGCACGGCACTGCTGAAAAACTGCAGAGTGTAAACACGCTACTGGCCTCGGCCCACTTGAATGACTCACCTGTAGTGATGTGCGCATGCTCATTTATCGGCGTTGAACTCAACATACGTCATTGCCGCGAATATTTAGATTCATGGGCGCAACCATGTAGAAAGTGGCGGAGAGTTCCTACCTCCACAGAAAGGAGAGTGTCCCCTAGCGGGCGATTCAAATAGTTTTCATTGTCTTGGCCCATTTCTCATGGTGTAGTGTAAACGGCATTGAACGGTCATTTTGAGGCGGGCCTGGCCCGGGTCGAGCACGGCACGGTTCATCCAGGCCAAAATTCTGCGTAGTGTAAAAAGGGCTTATGTTGCCGGTGCATCAAGTTTGATAAACAAATCCAATAATTCAAATCGAATTACAATTGTAGTTATCAAATACACTCGTATTTGATGAAGTTACTGATAATTTTGAGAAGGGATGGTTGGTCGTTGTCTTTTGCAAATACATGTACTGTAAACTCCCACTTACCTGTCCCACTTACCTCAGTCAGTACAGATAAAAAACTTTTGGGGGCCAATAATGCCGTTTGTATACATGTATTCGTGTATGTTGCCAGTGTATCAAGTTTGATAAACAAATTCAATAATTCAAATCGAATTAGTGATCAAATGCACTCGCATTGATGCAGTTATAGATAATTTTGAGAAGGGATGGTTGGTCGTTGTCTTTTGCAAATACATGTAGGCCTACTGTAAACTCCCACTTACCTGTCCCATTCCTGGACTCGGAAAAACTGACCAAATCCTAAGTTGAAGATATCGCGCGCTGTCATTCTCTGGCAGGCTCGGGAGTGGGACAAGTAAGTAGACATGACATTACTGTTTCTGACCATACCCCCACCCCATTATCTTGACTTCTTACTAGTCATTTTCCCCCGAGTTCAGGAATGGGACAGGTTAAAGTAGGAGTTTAGAGTATGACTTGAGTCCAAAAGTCAAACATGCAAGTACTGAAATGAATCTTCTTGTCAGAATCCACAGATATATATTTGTGGCGCGGCCGACTTGGTCAAAGAACAAGAGGGCCTCAATGCGGCTGATGACAAAGAAGACACGAAGAACTCTATCGGTGCCAGTGACAGTCCAGATGACGAAGAAGACACGAAGAACTCTATCGGTGCCAGTGACAATCCAGATGACGAAGAAGACACGAAGAACTCTGGAAGAGAAGAAGAAGACAGTTTTGACGGTATGTATTCCCATTAAAGCCCGACGGTATGCGTTAGGTTTTGTATCTCGCGATGTAACGCGCAGAGCTTCCGAAGGAAACTGCGTGTGTACAGTAAACCCGTGTGTTATTCTTCCCCCGAGCATTGTCAATAACCTCAAACATCGCCAATAATCTCATAATTAATCCCCAAATCCCCGTGGTTCACGCTCGAAAGACTGTTCAAATCTATCTGTATGGAGAGTGTCACCTGTCACCTATCTTCACCTGATTAGTTACGCTATAACAGCACGTTGAACTTCTCAAGTGATGAAAGTAGACCTATGGCGGCCATTTTTGTTTCGATATACAGTATCAGTCCAGCCTCGGTGTTAAAGGGAGACATGCGAAAAGTATTGCCCGGCGGGCACAAATTGTCTGAGTTGTAGCGCCGTCTGTTAATACACGGTGACACTACGCTATATCACAGGCGCCTGTAGAGCTATCAGTAAGTTTCGAACACTTTTCTAACCAAACATAATCTAAAAACACGCCACGAGCTCATAAATTCGTGAGCTCGGGGTGCGTTTTTTACAAACTAGTGTCTTTTGGTTAGATACGTGTTCTAAGCTCACTAATAGCTCTACAGGGGCCTGTGATATAGCGTAGTGTCACCGTGTATTAACAGACGGCGCTACAACTCAGACAACTTGTGCCCGCCGGGCAATATTTTTCGCATGTCTCCCTTTAAGCCCCCTTCACACCAACGTCCCGACAAAGGCCCGATCATCCCCGCTGCCGAAAATTGGCCAGGTCGGTCACTTCAAAAAAATATGCGATTGAAAATCACACTTTTTTATAGAAATTTCGAACTTTTGTCAAAAATACAACTCATGCAAGTTCATGATGTTTTTGGTCTCAAAATGTGTCATGATGCCCTAAATAACTGCCGTTAAAAGCAAAGGTTGATCTGCTTAAGATTTTGGGAAATATTTAAGTTTTATTTGCTGTGCATTTACTTTTGATTAAGGGTGTACAGTCTTGTTCGTATTAATATCAGCACCGATTATCTCAAATATCTCATAAACCACCAAACGAATTTAAATGCGGTTTTCTGCATAAGGTCAGAAATCTTGTTGACTACAACTGGGCATCAATGTTTTTGCACAAGATTCACTTCTTAATTGCCTTATCTGTCATTGAAAAAAGGTCCAAAAAAAACTTTTTTGTTTCTGGATTTTTCACCAAAATTCCTTGGCTAGAATGAAGTTATGCCAAAATAAAGGTGATTTAGCAAGTTACTGTCAAAATACGTTGTTTAGGTTTTGAGAAATTGACGTTTTAGTAAAGCTATATCAACACCACTTGTGTTCCACTACCAACAACTTATGAGACGGCCCCTACATAATGATGCAAACCATACACCATGCATGGGTCACTGTATAGGCATAGATAAATGTTGTGACCTGTAGTGGTTATTCATGACATTGTATTGCAAAAAGTAACAGGCATTAAGAAAGAACTTAGTAGCCTTTGTCATCTTTGTTTGAAGTTAACCAGTGCATGAATTGGTCACTAAAGCCTGCACACACTTGAAAAATTATTATGTAACACTTTTTGCCATAGGACTCAACGCTGTTCTATAAGCCGTGTTTACACCTATGCAATTTTTCCAGGCCCGGGTTCGAATTTAACCCGGATCCATTGAATTTTCTGTCCACACCTATTATTCGTCTTACGATATTGAACGCTGGCCATGCTATTTATAGACACACCACCCATTCAATTTTAGCAGACCGACACCTGTCGGTGGGCTCAGTAAACGTTTTAGCCCGGCCTTTTTCTGTCCACACCTATGAAATTGCCGGCCTAAGTATAATCCGGATCAGACCCGCCGAGCGAAAGCGGGCTAAATTAGTTCGGCAATTTTTAATCCGGATCCGATTTTCATAGGTGTAAACGCAAAAAAGGCGGGTCAGAGCCGGGTCAGGTCCGGCAATTTCCTCAGGTGTAAACGCGGCTATAGATCTATGGATTTTGTATGCACTGACGGCCTACACAAGGGACATGAAGTAGGGTAGGGACCTTCTCATAAGTTGTTGGCAGTGGAAGACAAGTGGTGTTGACATAGCTTTACAAAAACGTCAATTTTTCAAAAACTAAATGGCAGATTTTGACAGTAACTTGCTAAATCACCTTTATTTTGGCATAACTTCATTCTAGCAAAGGAATTTTGGTGAAAAATCCAGAACAAAAAAGTTTTTTGGGCCTTTTTTTCAACGACAGATTACGCAATGAAGAAGTGAATCTTGTGCAAAAACATTGACGCCCAGTTGTAGTCAACAAGATCTGACCTTATGCAGAAAACCGCATTTAAATTGGTTTGATGGTTTATGAGATATTTGAGATAATCAGTGTTGATATTAATACGAACAAGACTGTACGTACAGTACGTGTGCATTTCCAACGATCAGTGTAAAATCTGCTGCTGTCTCCACTTCCTAGTGTTTTCCTACATGTGCAATAAAGTGACGAGTCGAGACTTGACCATGCTCCCCTTTTCTCCACGTTGCAGATATGGTGATCCTGAGACAAGTTGATCTGGCCTTGGCACTCAACCAAAGCAAGGTAGCCAAAGAATCGATCCTCGAAAAGCTTTGGCTCCAGAAGCAGCGGCCTGACCAAACTCCCGAAGTATGCTTACTTATAATAATGACTATTTGTCAAAAGCAATGCATTCCATGGCAAGGAGATAAATGGTGTGTGGTGCGGATGACGCATGCCTCATCCAACTGTTTCCTACATGTAGCTTTCATGACGACAAAAGGATTATTAGGAAGGTTTCCAAAATGGGTACGACAGTTAGGAATGAGGGCAGCAGACTCATGACACCCTCTGAAATAAATTACAGATACAGAAATCGACGTTTCTTTTGGTGAGCTTGCCTGTTAATCATACATGTACACACGACATATACATCAACATGTAGCAGATCATTTTTTAAAAATACATGTACTTTATTTTTAACAGGACAAGTACATGAAGAATCGTCACCAGCAGCTGGAAGATGCTCTGGTCAACAACAAGCCAAACTTCGTCCAACTGTTCCTCGAGGCAAAATACAAGTACTGCGATATAAATAAATTCATTGAGGGCGACGAGAACATTGACGGTCTCTATAAAAAGATGTTCGAGGTAGGCCTACTATGCACGATTGAAATACAACTTCAATGTAGGATAATGCTGCAGCAGATATAGAATATGTAGGATAAAGCAGATCTACTATAGGGGAGATGTCCGGGGCAAATGTCCAGGGGGAAATGTCCTAGGAGGGCACATGCCCTATAGGGGGAGATGTCCGAGGGATAAATAAACATGGGGGAGAAGTGACGAGTAAAGAATTATGCATGTTATTTTCAGGCAAATGATGATATGAAGAACCTGATTACGACGGCAAGCAAAACGGTAGGTTTGGTTGCAGGGATTGCTTTCTTGCGGATTGCGATTGTTTTGACCGAGGGCAAAAAAAGTGGGCGAAAAAAAGGTCAGCTGAGTGTAAGAGCCATTGGCCTCTTGTCTAGAAAATGGTGGTGTTAAGAGGTCAGCTGAGTGTAAGGCCCATGGGCCTCTTGTTAGGAGACGATGCAGAGTATCCTTCGCTAAAACGGCAGCCATTAATAGGCCTATGCGGTGTAAGTGAAAATGAAGTAAGCAACGTCTGTTTACGGACAACCGCCTGACGTTTGAATTCTCTGATGATAGAGAATGAATTGAGATACATACAGTCATTCATTTTCTATATTAGCACGCACCAGATGCCAGTTACAAGTACTTACCCCTTGTTAGTGAAGCCATATCGAGGTTGGTAGGACCCTCCTACAAAAGGATATACCGCCGGAGCAGCAATGTAAAATGTAAGTGAAACGCCATTCTTATTTGTACGGTGGGTGGGAACAGACACATAGTTTTTTTTCAAATGATAAAAGCCGTGTTTACACCTATGCAATTTTTCCAGGCCCGGGTTCGAATTTAACCCGGATCCATTGAATTTTCTGTCCACACCTATTATTCGTCTTACGATATTGAACGCTGGCCATGCTATTTATAGACACACCACCCATTCAATTTTAGCAGACCGACACCTGTCGGTGGACTCAGTAAACGTTTTAGCCCGGCATTTTTCTGTCCACACCTTTGAAATTGCCGGGCTAAAGTATAATCCGGATCAGAACCGCCGAGCGAAAGCGGGCTAAATTAGTCCGGCAATGTTTAATCCGGATCCGATTTTCATAGGTGTAAACGCAAAAAAGGCGGGTCAGAGCCGGGTCAGGTCCGGCAATTTCCTCAGGTGTAAACACGGCTATAGTTTGTTTTTCTCCAAAAACAAAGTTTTTTTTATCTCAGACGCCTGAGTATTGGCGGCTATGTCCGCATAAATTAGACGTGCACAAAACGTATTTGTAAGTGTAAAACATACAAAGAAAGAAATAGCACTAAAATTGACACACAACGTGATAATATACAGGAAGTCAACTTCCAGATTTTGCAAATTTTCGACCNCACAATAATGGTCAAAATGGGCAATATTATTGCCTTTCTTCTACCCATCATGCCAGAAGCACATACCCCTATTTTGGGCCCCATATTGTGCATTATTGATGGGGCCGTGTGTGGGCCGTTTTATATCATACTTGGAAAACGAATGGCCGCGACGTCATGGGGAGAACTACCGGTACCGTAGTAGTACCTTTTTGGAAAGGTTCTATAAGGCTTCCTTTACATCGAAGTATACGGTATACGAAAACGCCATTTGACAAAGGCTTCAAGTGGATTCACGACCGTGAAGCCATTGTTAACCGCGGTATTCGTATACCGTAGGCCTCATTACCAGCAATCTGTCCATTTTACGATCCTGAAGATGTCGCGCCAAAAATGGTCACGTGCGTGCTGCAGCCAATCACTGACAACGCCATGGCGTCCCTAGCAAAGCGCGCGACGCGGGGCGTCCAAATCGATTTTGTCGGGCTTGTAAAGCCGAAATATCCGATCTTAAGAAAGGAACGGGTAAAGAATGTCCCGAAAAATAACGATGGAGACTTCTGGCCTATTTCAAGGGTAATACAGAGGAAGAAATCTGGTCAGGTACGTCGATATGATGTGCGTTTGGCTGGTCAAATTTCATGCCCGAGTCAGTGCACTCAGTGTATGCATTCTGTAGTGCATTCGCATGTACATGTTTGACAATTACACAGATCCGGCAAAAATGGCAGTAATTCAAATCGCCTTTTACAGTGGCATTCCTGGTGCCATCCGTACTTAAAAAGTACTGCTTAATGTGGTAGAGAGTGTGAACGTTACACCCAACGGTTTATTTTTCTTGAAGTGTGATTTTAGTGTGAAATTATGCCAAGTCCTAGCGGCCTATTTCACATTCATCCCTGAGTGAGGCGGTGCACTGAAAGAGTGTGAATTCAGCAGCCCAGTGCATTATCCTGTACATATTGTGACCCTGCCCCACAAATGGCCGGTTGGCAAAATTTGCTTTCTATAGGGCCTATCCCGTTGTGGCCTAGGCCCGTAGGCCTAATAAAATAAATATTAGGCCAAGGCCTGTAGGCCTAGTTCATCTTTCAATCTGCGTGATCAGGTAGGCCTGGGCCTGCCCTAGGCCTAGCGCCTAGCTCAAGAGTCCGACCATGGAGGAGTTAAAGGCCGAAGCTGTATAATTCCTCCATGCTCGGACTCGATCTCGCTAGGCCTAGTAGGCCTAGCTATGCCCATGCCTATGCCTGATCTCTGCTCTGGACAACCAGCTGACTGAGAATGATGGCTTGCTTGCAATCAAGTACGTAGGCCTATGTAGGCATACCGGTCATTTTACCGGTACATTTTGTGAATAAGCAAAGTTTTGTTGACGCCTAATATTGCTATGATTATGAACAGCATCTTCATCTCGACTCTTGGCATTCTTGGTAGGCATACACAAGGCCCACGTCCCGTGTATTTATTGCAGCTTTTTGAATTCCTATTTTCTTTTCAGGGTGACTACTCTTATCTTATCAAATGGAAAGGATGGCCATTCACAGCTTGTTCATGGCAACCCGAGTCAAATTTGACTAACGACCTAGTGCAGAATTACGAATGTCCACCTGTCGATGATCATCGCAGAGAGGAAGGGCTGCACTTGTTGTATTTAGCATTGCAGAAACGTCTTCGTGGAAAGGGGGCACAGAATCATCCCTTTGAGGTGCACATGCCACTCGACACTTTTCGTGCTTTATTCGGTGACAAACAGAGCTCTCCTGCTGCCGTAAAGGGATATCGTGCTTATGGGAAAGATGCATTTGAAGAAATAGGTCTACCAGTTGGATGGGAGTATCTAGTTGATCAGCGAGGTTACGGGAGGTGCTTGGTATTTCCCATTCTTATGCGGCCTGTTTTGGCACAGTCAAAGACTAACTATGTCAGTGAAAATGGTGAACTCGTTGCCTTGCCAAGTGTACCTGAGGAGAAAGTCTTTATGCGCTGTTGTACAGACGCCTACAGTTTGTAAACAACTGAATTGACTATTTTTTGATGTTTTTCCGATAGTCCAGTCCAAGGACATGGTGTACATCTATTATTAGTCCGGCAGCCAAATGGGTTTTTTTCACTGAACCCGGAAATGTCTTATATAGTTTTTTTTCCGATGGATTTGAGTAGCCCTGGGGGTCAGTTTTAAGATTCCACCGGGTGGACTCCGGTCACCCTTGAGCATTTTGAGAAATCCAAGATGGCGTCCAAGATGGCCATTGTTACATGAAATCAGTCATAACTTCCTTCGTATTTACCACAGGCTGATAATTTTGGTGTCTAGACATAGGTTTTGGAGGTCGAGGAATCCAATAAGACCATTTTCAATGTCGGTAATATATTACGTAACTGTAAATCCAAGATGGCTGCCGTTACNCAATCCAGCGGTCAACCGCCTTTCAGAGAATCTCCGCAGGGAATGTTCTAAAATTGCAAAACGAATCAGGAAATCTAAGGGTACAGACCGTGTGCGCCTTGTTGAGAAATTTCATACTCTGAATATCACCGAGGCCGATTTAGTCAGTGTCAATGAAGTCCACAAACAAGATGGTGAATCTAAAACAAAATGTGATGAGTTACAGGCTCAGGTTGCCAAATTGCATGAAAAGATTGAGGTGATAGAAGCTGAGAAAGAGGTTGAGTGTCAGAAATTGCGTGTACAGGTTTCATCGCTGGAAGAAAGAGTGTATTGTATGGAGTCTGAAATTGCTCAGCTTCAAGCTGAAATTTTAGAAATAAAATTGAGTGAAGATGTCCAGAAAGTAGCATTAAAAGATGAGAAAGAAAACAACAAATTGTTAATGGAAACAAATCAACAACTTCAATCTTATGTTGAGAAACTTTGTGGTCTCTCTGTTGACAGTACAAACAGTAGTCGAAAAAGGAAAGATTTTGCAGAGACCGGTCGTTCCCAGCAGTGGAATACTCTGAAAGAAGTTAAGACAAGAGCTGGTTGTGCTCTTTGGTTTTTGAAGGCATTTGGCCTCAAACTTGATAGTTTAACTGTAACAGACTCCAGTGGCACTCACAATGCCATATCAGAAAATGAAAAGGAGAAATTAAAACAGGTGTTGTGTGTCCTTGACAACTTTTTTGTTTCTGATGCTTGTTATCATGAATTGTCTGTAATTTGCAACGGGTTGCCAAAAACATACCTCATAAAGCAATTGCGCTCTGACCTTAACACCATGTGCCATGTTCAGGTAACCCCTGGACCAGTCGAAGGGGCCGAGATTGATGTAGTTGAAGAGGTTTATATTTGCTGCTAAGGCGTACCTTCATACCCAACACCCAGATGATAAACCAACCATTTGCTTGAAATTTTGTGGTGATGGGACAAGTTTGTCCCGAAATGCAGGAATGTGTGTCATGAGCTTTTCATTATTCCCTGAAACATCAGAAGCAAACACTGATTTTCAGCAACACCACGCTGTAGCAGTTGTAAAGGCACAAGAATCTTATGACCTTTATAGGAAATCCTTTGCCAATGTGTGGAAGGCAATAAATGACCTGCATAAGCGTGGCACTATTGAAATTGATGGTGAGGAATATCCAGTGAAAGTTTTCTAAGCTGCAGACTACAAATTCCTGTTAATGACACTTGGTATGAGTGGAGCCACTGGGGATTATGCATGCATTTATTGCAAAGTCCATAAAAAAGATCGTTGGGATATGTCCAAGCCAGAAGATTATTATCTTGGTGCACCTTTCAAGCGTTCTCTTGACGACTTGAAAAACTGTGCCAGTAACCAGAGTTTTGGGTGTGTACATAAACCCCTGGTTGAACTACCACTAGAGCATATTGTAGTAGATGAGTTACACCTGATGCTGAGAATAACAGACCGTCTCCTTGAGAATTTGATCCAAGATGTTATCGACTGTGATGACAAGGAAAAAATTGGTGCTGTAGCAAAGTCTCTTGTCAAAGAAAATTCACATTTAAATGGTTTAGTTACTGCTATAAGAGAATCAGGGGTGAGTTTCAAAGTGTGGGAAACTAGAGACAAGAATGGTAGAGGTACTGGCAGCCTTGAGTTTTCTAGCCTTATGGGTGAAGAGAAAAAAACATTGTTGAGAAAATTGCCACAGATATTGCGTCAAAAGAAGGTACTTCACCAAGATACTGAGCTTTGTGTTATTGATATCTGGGAGAAGTTTGCTGAGTTGTACTTCTCAATTACATCATCTTTTGAAGATAAAGCTGACGTGGTTGAAAAAGATCTGTTTACTTTGTCAAACAATTGGGTCACCCTCTTTATCTCACTCGCTGGTAAAAGGAAGGGTTATGAACTTGAGAGAGTTACTCCATATATGCACATACTTGTCTATCACATCCCTAACTTGTCTTTCTTACACCTTGGAATCAACCGTTTCAGTGCTCAGGGTATGGAAAAGTTAAATGATGTAGTAAAATCAATTCACAAGCAGCACTCTAACAGAATACAAGCATGCGCGTCAGTGATCAAGACATCATGGCGTCGAAACCATTTGAAGGATAAAAAGAGGGAGGCACATTGCTACACAAAACGTAAATTAGAATACTGGGGGGAGGAAATTTTCAAAAAGAGAAAAAGGGAAAAGGAGGAAGAACTTGTGTGCGAAGATATTGATAGTGTCATAGATGCCATGTCTGTTGATGAACTTAAAGAGAAACTTAAGGAAATTGGCATACAAACCAAATTTAGGAGTGTCGACAAATTGCGGAACTTACTGAAGTGTAACATGTAATTGTAAACTCATAAGAGGGATGTTTCACACCACCTTATGTTTTTGATCCTGTTATTCCTGTTTTACTGTTCACATAGATAGATTTTCTGGCTGTACTTCAGTGAGAGTGGTAATTCATAATTGATGTTTGAAGACCCGCTTACGTTTTTTGAAAATGTCAAAAGTAAAATACGGGTCAAAACATAATTGCACTGCTGACTCTTCCTTAGCATGCTGCTCAGTCATGTCCCTTGTTTGTAATGTCTGTCTGATCATCTGAATGTAGCAGTGAGAGTGAATTCATTCAGAATGTGGATTTAAAAATTCATTTTTAGAAAGGTTGAACAATAAAATGATTAGTTTTTGGCTACTTTCTATATGGTTTATTACCGGTACACTACACTGGTCACTTAAGCCTGCGGCACTTTAGAGCTATCTGCTGAGCAAACGGTCTCAGCTGACTTTTTGCTCAGCAGATAGCTCCAGTTGTGGCAGGCTTAAAGTGACCAGTGTAATGTACCGGTAATAAACCATATACATGTAGGCAGCGAGCAGGGAATACCAGAAGAAATGTTGTGCAATAAATCGGAGAGAGACACAGTAATCAAAATCAATTCACTAGTCAATGGTTTCCTGATGTTAAATTTAAAATCTCAAGTTGTTATTCCGTCCCACTGCCAGTGCCATTGATTTCATAAGACTGGTCAATGAATGGTTCATGATGTTAAATTAATCTCAAGTTTGTTATTCCGTCCCACTGCCAGCGCCATTGATTTCATAAGACTGGATTCACTAGTCAATGGTTCATGATGTTAAATTAATCTCAAGTTGTTATTCGGTCCCACTGCCAGCGCCATTGATTTCATAAGACTGGATTCACTAGTCAATGGTTCATGATGTTAAATTAATCTCAAGTTTGTTATTCCGTCCCACTGCCAGTGCCATTGATTTTATTTGTCAATGATAAGATGGATTGTCAATGATAAGATGTAAAGTCGACTCCAAATTTTCGGCCACATCTGGGGTCTTCCTCAGGCACATTCCAGTGATGTGCCTGAGGAAGACCCCGATTGGGCTCAAAAATTTGCGAAATTCGGAGACAACTTTATTTATCTTATCATTTTGTGTTTTTTGTGCTAGATAGAGGTTCGATGACTGGATTGTGAATGGTTTCATTTGATAAGATAAGAGTAGTCACCCTGTATCAATGTGGTCATTGGTGTCATTTAATGTTAAATTAATCTCAGGTTGTTGGTGGTGGAAACCGGGCATTGTTTACAGTATGTAGCATTGATTGCTGTGGTATTGATTTGTACATCTTCAATGTGGCAAAAATTCTAAATGTACATGAATGCATTGTTTGGACTGGTGATGGTAGCATAAATGATATGGTTTGTACAAGTTAATGTTGGTTGAATAAAAACCCATCTTTTTTAACATGTTTTATAAATATTAGTAGTTGTTTCTCACTTAAACCAGTACCTATGGTACCTCAGCTAGGACCATGGTACACTCCTACTCTGGAGGAAAATCCAACTCTGTCATGCATAATCCAGTCATGCATGACTCTTCACAGCGAGGATTTTGGACCAGCGTTCATTCAAGATCATACCATGTCCATTGGAGGAGCCCCTCTACACCCTTCCTGCACTACATAAATTGGCAATCTGTCACCTTCTGAAGCAGTTGGATTGTTTGAGGTATCATCGGATTGGAGGAGGGAAATAAAGAGGGTGGAACAGTAGTAGGCCTGTTTCATGCATAGAGTCAGAACCATACTGACTCTGTGCATGAAACATTGCCCGGCCGCCCCTTGATCCATGGCAAGATCACAATTATTGTAGGCTGGGTAGGCCAAAAGGCCTATTATTCACATGCCACTCAAATTAAGCCTTCTACAACAGAACTGTAAAAAAACCAGCATGCAAATCATAAGGAAGAGTGGTCAGCTTCAACCAAAAATGTTACCAAAATGGTTGGATTGGGTTCTCATGATCGGAGCCAAGTGCCGCTGGGCTGGACCATTTTTTCTTTTGGCCATTGACACCTCAAAATATTCTCCAAACTCCTTCAAAATTCAGCACTGCTAAGGCGAAGGTGTCGCCATCTATACAGGCTATCCGCAACTACAGTATCTATCGCCGCCGTGTTTGGTGCACTCGTTTCAAGTTCGTCAAAACTCGACTTTTCTTGGAAAAACGTAGCAAAACACGGCCCGAAATCATCGATTTTGGGGATATCAAGTAACACCATTAATTTTTGAACAATTTAGTTGAAATTTCACCCAGAAATAGCTTTTTATTTACAACAACGAATGCTCTATCCGCAAAACCGGCAACTTTAACCTATGGGGCGCCATTACCGCATTTGGCACCCTGCCTTCGACAAACCCACTTGCGCGATCGACGGCGTCATTGTTTCTTGTGCGCATGCGCGACTCTCAATGGACAGATTGCTGGTAATGTGAATCGGTTAATGTCGTCCTGGGTACACCTCATTATTACCCAGGGTATTCTGGGTAATCCTTTTTGTTACCCAGGACGACCCTGGGTATAAATAAGGTACCTTAACATTACCCAGTTTGAAATCCGCGCCATTTTCCACCNTTTCGGTCCGATTCGATTCTTAGCTTGGCTCCAGGTGGTCAAAAACAAGTCCTGCAACTTGGGAATGACTTGCCCCAGATGTTCGCTCATCCTCTCCTCTCTGTCATTACACTATGTCAACGAGTGAGCACATGGTCCATGGACCATTTCATTTAACACGTTTATACCGTCTATCGTGTGTCATCCCTACAAGAACGGCGAAGCCACTAACACTGATATGTTTTAGAAGACGGAGAGTGAGCTACAACAGCCGAAAAGTGTACAGTTTTCAAGGAAAAGTGTCGTGAGTTAGCCCATTTAGGCCAATTTGTCGATTCCTGGATTCAAGGTTGACTCCATATTGATTGCGTCATTACGTCATAGAAGTTATCGACCTGGGAACGAGGTTGGTCAGGACGCACTTGATCGAGCACGCTGTCGTCATCGTGAGGCTCCACAAGGGAACACGCGTTAAACATGCAGAAGGGGAAGGAATCGAGCGTAGAGGGCGCGGGAACCGAAGACGGCGAGGAAGAGGTGGTTACGGATACCGGAGGAGGAAACGAGGAAGAAAGTAGACACGGTGAAGACAAAGGGCGAGAGACAAGAAGTATGGGGGAAAAAACAACGAAGGAGACTGTTGAGCGTGACCGTGAGCTAAAGCAACTTAGCCGCAGCAGATCGTCACTGACGGGACACATTACTGCAAAGACAAATTGTCTAACGAGACTTATGGAGAGTAGCGATACTTCAAGCGTCAAAAAGGTTGAGGGACAACTTCAAGAGCTGATAGATAGGTTTTTGGAATGCCACGCTACATACCAATCGATGCTTCCAGAGAAGGAAAGAGAAAGGGACCAGGCCTACTGTGATACAAGAATAGAAAATTACGAACAGTTCCAAGCCGAAGTTGCAGGTTGGTTAGAAACAATGGAGGCTATGGAAGCGGATGGTTTGTCAGAACCACGGACGCCACCAAGTCGAGGAACATTTGGTCGGATTGATGTGAGGACACCATCGTTTACCCCAAGAGGTGAATCTACAGTTATTTATGCTACTGAAGGAGCCAGCCATATCTCTGATATTTCACAAGCGACAGAAAGAGCTCTTTCCGCTATAGCCGACACACAAAGAGACCTAACGAAGCAGATGCGCATCCCAAGGGCTGAACCGGAAATTTTTAGCGGCAACCAAGTACCGAGCGTTTCTCGTCGATTTTTAGCTCACTCGTGAGCTTTTAACGTCCTGCGGTGTCCGTCGTCGTCGTCCGTCGTCCGTTAGCAGGGCACGTTTCGTAACCGCTGGAGATATCGATCTGAAACTTGGTACATATACCCCCAGGTCAGATGACCTATGACACCAAGTTTCGGTCCGATTCGATTCTTGGCTTGGCCTCCAGGTGGCCAAAACCAAAAACACAAAAAGTGCAATAACTCCTGAACTAATGACTGGATCGTCTCCAAATTTTTATCATAGGTGTATCTAATTAGGATACATAACATATATAACGGGTTTTTGATTTGACCTACTTTTCAAGGTCACAGAGGTCAACGTTCTACAAAAGTGACGAACCTGCCACAGGTCCTCATTGTTTCACCGAGCATCTTCATATCTTGCATAAACATGTATTAGAGGGGTACCTTCAAAACTACCGAGTTTCGGTCCGATCGGACATCCAATATGGCCACCAGGTGGCGTAACCTGAAAATCATCCAAGTGCTATAACTCAGCAACGGCTTGACCCAGAGTGCTCAAACTTGATATTTACCTCTCTCTAGGTGACCTTTACAAGCACGTCAAATTTTGGCCTGATTAAACTTCCAATATGGCCGCCAGGTGGCGTAACCCGAAAAACATGAAATGTGCTATAACTCAGGAACAACTTGACCAAGAGCACTCAAATGTGCTATGTGGCTTCTTCTAGATGACCTTTATGTGCATGTGAAGTTTTGGCCCGATCGGACATCCAATATGGCCGCCAGGTGGCATAACCCAACAGTCATTGAAGTCCAGCAACTTGGGAATGACCTGACCTAGATTGCTCATAACTGACATGTACCTCTCTCTGTCATTACACTGTTATGTCCAAACGAGTGAGCACATGGTCCATGGACCATTTCATGAAGAATATGTTGCAAAGTGGGCCGATACCGACCGAGAGAAGTTGATACAGTTACGGGCCTACACTTCGGGAACACCACATGAATTAGTACGTGGGTGTGTGCATCTGAAGCCAGAAGATGGATATGCTGAGGCTCTGAGATTGCTAGAAGACAGATATGGAGCACCATACGATACCAGCCGAGCGTACATCAGAAAGATCCAAGCTTGGCCAAGGCTGAACATGAAAGCACCAGAAGATTTGGATAGATTTGCGATATTGTTACGGGATAGTCTGAACGCATTGAAGGGACTTGGAAGGCTGATTGAATTGGAACACCCCTCCACAATGGGCCAGATTGTGGATAAGTTACCTGACTGCTTACGTTACAAAAGGGTAAGAGAAGATACAGAAATATTCTCAAGAACCGGAATTCCTGCAAAATATGAAAACCTGGTGAAGTTTGTAGAGACCCAGGCAAAGGTGGTGATGAACCCAAGGTATGGACGGAGACAGAAAGCTGAGGAAGAGATAAAGCCTTCACAGCAAGGAGAAAGAAAACAGTCTAAACCATCTCAAGGAAAGCAGTCACAATCTAAACCAGCTTTTAGAGTCGTGCCAACAAGTGAAGGACCAAAAGAGAAGCCAAGTGAAAGGACAGACTATTGCAGTTACTGCAAGGGACGCCACAAAATCCAGGATTGTGGGAAGTTAAAGAAGTTGCCAAGAGCTGAGAGAGGTGAAGATTTGAAGAAAACAGGACGTTGTTTCAAGTGTCTTGAACGTGGACACCTAGCTAAGGATCATAGCACCAAGACAGACAGCCAAGCTGACAACCAGACCACCACCGATAAACCAGAGACGACTCAGGCAGAGACCAAACCTGAAGAGGCGAAGGCTGAAGATGCGAAGGCAGAACAAGTTGCTTCCAGAAGAGTTGGAACCAATGACACAATCGCAATGGCAGTTTTGCCAGTTAAGCTCAGAAGTTTAGATAATGGCGTAGAAGTCAAAACAAATGCTTTTCTGGACACAGGAGCCGGAGCGAGTTTTACTACTGATGAACTAGCAAGAAAAATGGGACTCAGGGGTCAGCCCACGAACGTCGACCTTTCCACAATGCTGCAGAGCTGTAAAAGTGTTGAGACAAGAAAGATTCGCAGCCTTGAAGTCAAGGGTCTTGCCAAGGGGGATAACTGGATAAAGTTGAACGAACTTTATACACACAGTAGAGTAGCCATCAAGCCTTGGGAGATTCCGACATTGAGTGATGTTAAGAATTATCCGGAGCTCAGTGTGATGTAGACCTGAAGGTTCTCGACGTCCCAGTTGGATTGCTGCTTGGGGCTAACCAGCCGGATGTCATTCGACCGTTGGAGATCATCCCCACAACAAAAGATGGACCATATGCTATACAGACCAAGGTCGGATGGACGTTACTCGGGCCAGTTGAGAGGGGCCGGACATTTGGGGATACGAGACCACTTCACAGAATTAGTGTTGAAGAACTGAACGAAAGTTTGAGTGCTCATTTCAAGAGGGAATTTGATGACGGACCTCAAGGCGAAGAGATTGATATGTCCCCGGAAGAAGAACGTTTCGTGGCGAAACTAGAGGAAACTACTGTCTATAATGGAGAAAGATATGAGGTTGGGATACCTGTGAAGGAACCACTGCCCCCTATTCCAGAAAGTAGACAAATGGCGGAACAAAGATTGTCGGGTGTTTTGAAAAGGATGAGAAGAGATCCAACTTACGAATCGGCTTATAAGAAGCAGATGAAGAATTTGAAGGAAAAGTGCTACATCGAGAGGGTTCCAGATGACGAACGTGATGCATAGATGATGCTTCAGCATAGATGGTATCTACCACACCATGGCGTCGTGAATGAGAACAAGGCCTCAAAACTCCGAATAATCTTCGATGGATCAGCTGAGAGAAATGGTGTTTCGATCAACAACTTGACAATGAAGGGACCAGACATAACCAATAGATTAGATGGAGTCCTGATGAGGTTTAGGGAGAATCCAGTGAAGTGAAAGAGAGGTGCTAGGTATAGATTTAAGCCTATACGGTGTGTAGATGTGGGTGGTACCGGAAGAGGTTGTTGCGCTGAAGCTGCGAAAGTTCGTTTGCACTAAATAATGTGTTGCAGGAAGCAAATCGCGTCTACAGAAAACAAGTGCCAAATTCTGAAATAGATGAAAAAGAGAAACATGAATACTAGGCCAAGTAGCTGAATTGATAGACTGCAATAGTTGTACCTGAGGTTTGTGAATAAAAGTGCA
>NMRB01001968.1:0-12832 GCA_002633025.1 Notospermus geniculatus | reverse complement strand
AGACGGGCGAGAGGCTCTGGTAAATTTCATCAATAACAACCAATCAAAAGTGTGCCAGATTTCCCCTAGTAGATTGCTTTCGGGCAATTTCATTGGTCGAGATGGTCGCTGTGGTCGTCGGTACGCTAGCCGCTGATTTTGCAGCCTGCTTTCCCAGTCGTTTGTGGAGTGTAGTGCGGCGGCCGGAGCGACACAACGACTGGGTCCCGAGTCTAAAAACGTCCTGCCCGTCCTAAAAAAGCGTAAAACGGGCTAGAACGTGTAGGCCTAACCCTTGGCAAAATAATGCCTCGATGTTCTGGAGCACCCTTCCCGTCCATGCCGTAAAAAGACTGTAAAAAGTTGCCACTACGTCCAGACAGTTTGAGCCCGTTCGACAAAATTTTCAAGAACGTACTGAGAACTAGCTCAGTGTGATTGGGGCATAAAGGGCCAGTCACACTGAAGTAATTCTCAAAACGTCCTGCCCCGTCCTATTAAGAAAATCGTAAAACGGGCTAGAACGTGAAACGTTGGCCAAGTAATGCCTCGAAGTGCTGGAGCACCCTTCCCGTCCGAGCCCGTCCATGAAGTTCGTAGAAAGACTGTAAAAAGTTGCCGCAACGTCCACTCCGTTCACACACAGTTTGAGCCAATTCGGCAAAATTTTCAAGAACGTACTGAGAACTAGCTCAGTGTGATTGGGGCATTAATACCCCCCCCCCATCACACTGAGTTTTTCTAGACTTATAGGACAGGGCAGAACGTTTTGAGAACTAGCTCAGTGTGACGGGGCATTAAAAGTGCTCTAGTTCGAATTGTAAACATTACGGTTTGTTTATTTACATGGTTGATTATAATAGTTATTTTTCCTCGGACAGGGGGCAGCACCGTGTATACCAAAACATTTGTTATCTATTTTTATATCTGTCTTGATAAATATTCTTGTAACTGAAATATCTTTATGATTTTAAGCTCAAAAACAAACAAAAGTTGTGAAAGGCGAGATTTAATTCGATTTTATCTGATTTGTTAGTAACAGAAGTTGACAATGGGTGAGGTCAGAATTCCGTGTATGTTATGTGTTATGTGTCAATGTTACAGATCTGTAACAGATATGTAACATTTACCACCAATTCTGACCTCACGACAAACAGCCACGTAACATGGCTGTTAGTGTTACAGATCTGTTTAAATAGATCTATTTTAACAGCTCCTGTTACAGGACATGTTAAGTCTAACAGAACTGTAACATGCGTGTAACAGGCGGTGTTAATTCAATCAAGGTGGACTGAAATCTGTTAAACCAAATTTCTTTATAACTTTGGTAATTCTTGATGAAATAAGCTAGGGTTTTTACTAAATTGCTTGGAAGAGATCCCTCTTCAATTTGAACACACTGGTTAAAATATGCAGAAATTTCCCTACATTTTAGAAATTTTAACCACTTAGTGGTTAAGAATCTGTAACACCGTCAAGAGGTCAGAATTTCTCATGTTAGTGTTATGATTTTGTTACAGCCATATTTGTTTGGACAAACTCTGTTCAAGAAGATGTTTGCTCTGGAAAGGGGTGAAAACTTTGTCCAAGTGCCTGCCAAAGGTATTGAGCCTTCAGAGAGACACATAAGACTCACACAGGAGCAGCTGGATGAGTTGGTTAAAGATTTTCATGCTAACAGGCTGTTAGCAGCCTGTTAACAGGATGTTAGCATCCTGTACACAGGCTGTTAACAGGCTGCTAACCAGAGCCCCTTTTCAACACTGTTGAAGGGGCTGTGGTAAATGTTGAAATTGACAGATCTGTAACACTAGCACATAACACATAACATACACGGAATTCTGACCTCACCCACACCGTAATGTTTACAATTCGAACTAGAGCACCTTTAACCAACCTCAGTGTCGCCGTCCGTCTTTGGATGATATTTAGTCATGACCATCATACCTGGAAGATTCAGTTGCTTTTCCGTTGAATCTGCGATTTTTTGAATGAGCGATGTTGGACAAGTCGATCGACATCACCTGAAGACAATCGACTGCAACAGATATGTCAGCCTTTGAAGGGCCTAGAGCACAAAGAGCATATTATGTCCATTTTTTTGCATTTTGAGAAAAACGCCTTTTTCTACTTGTGCCCTTTGTGCTCATTAGGATTTTTCAATTCTCATTTAAATAAAAAAACAAAAGGAATCTTGAGGAAAGATAATCTATTTTGTAGAGCAGCTCAAATTGTGTATAGATTTGACTTTTTGGTCACGATGATAGCACCAGTAAGGGGTCAAAACCCCCGTAGGCCCTTAAATGACTTGTGCCCTTTGTGCTATAAGAACAGGAAAATCATCATTTTTGCAAGTTATAGAGCCTGTACATGGCTGGTTCATAGTCCAATCAAAAGAGGGCAGCACAAGCTACAATTTGGTGTATCCAACTCAAAAGTGCAAAAAAATGGACATATGCCCTTTGTGCTCTGGGCCCTTCCTTTGGTCAACTTGGAGATTTCGTCGTCCGACGACGTCAAAGTGACCGATGAGCCAAAAACCAGCTCAGCGTCGCCGTGGATCGTCGGATGGTGTTTAGTGGTGACCACAAATAATGGAAGACAGAGTTCGTTGCTTTTCCGCGGAACCTGCGTTTTTTGTTAAAGCCAACAGTATGCGTTAGGTTCAAACTTGACGCTAGGTGGCGATATCGGAGAATATCACCACTAGTGTCGGTGCTAGGTTTCCACCTTGAAAGTATAGTGCGCGCGCGGAGCGAACAGAATCGTCGGATGGTGTTTAGTGGTGACCACAAATAATGGAAGACAGAGTTCGTTGCTTTTCCGCGGAACCTGCGTTTTTTGTTAAAGCCAACAGCATGCGTTAGGTTCAAACTTGACGCTAGGTGGCGATATCGGAGAATATCACCACTAGTGTCGGTGCTAGGTTTCCACTTGAAAGTATAGTGCGCGCGCGGAGCGAACAGAAGAAAGTCTTCTGTTTGTGAAGCGGTCACCCCATCACTAGTTTTCTACGCTTACAATATAGATCGTTGAAGATAGGTGTACAAAGGTGTAGAGTGATGCAAACACCGGTGGAGTAGATATAAAGTAATAATAAAGTTATTCTGTTTCATTTTCGACAAGAAAAATATTGTTTTCTGCAAATAATACCATTTAAAAAAAGAAGTTTGCTTTTCGTGATAGACCAGCCCGCCAACGATGACATCAGGATTTCAAGATGGCGTTCTAGCATCGATGCCAGTGTTAAAATTTTCGTCCAATTATCAACAAATTTAAACGCTGCGTGTAGTATGCGTTAGGTTTTGTATCTCGGGACGGGCGTCGTAACCTTGACCTTTAGGCAACGAGGTATACATGTATATGTACATGTATGCTCGATAAGATTGTTCAAATCTATCTATCTGAATGATCTAACTTACCAAAGGTATTGGGAGTGTTGCTACACATAGAAGAATGAGAGCCCCGGTTTGAATAGGCCTTCAATAGACTTACTGAATTAGGGCACGTGATCGGGGTATTGATAAAATGTGGCTTGGAGTCAACTGGATTTGGGGGGATTTTATTCCACAGAAAAATCATCATAAATCGTCACAAAGTTGCTCAATTTTGAATTCAAAAAAATTGTATTGTCCAGAAACAGACTGGCTTCAAAACAGTGCCAGTTTCAACCCGAACAAGTGAGTATTAAAAAAAACATGATATTTTGGCCAAATTTCAAACTTTTGCCAAAAACACAGTTGTGTAATGATTTCAAGTTTTATGGTGTTAAAAGGTGTCCTAGTGGCTCTAGATTATGCGCCTGAAAAGAAAACGTGGCTATGAAAAATATTCATTGAGATATGCCGGAAAATTAGCTGGGCATTTATTATTGACTAAGGGTGTACATTTGAATAGGCTGACGTACATTTGTACATGGAACACTAATTGTGCTGAAAAAAGCTCAGTTATCGTCAGAAATGGAATTCAAAGCATCATGTTGGCAGGTTCATGTACCTCTTCACCACAAAAAAAGTTGAAGCTCGTGCCTATTACGTAAAGCCAAAATTCAGGCAGTGAGAGACATCTGGTGGCAACATAGGAAGTGTACATGTACATCCCTCAGTAAGCTCATCGTTCGCAGTTAAACCTTTATGGTTGATTCCTTTATGATTTGACCTATAATGATCAAATTGGAATCGTAGGTACATCTAATCATGTTACATCATATATATAATGGGTTTTTGATTTAACCTAATTTTGATGGGAAAATAGGTCAAATAACGAAAAATTGGCAGATTTTTGGGCTTCGCCTTGTCTGCACTCTTGCTTCTTCAGTTTTTGACAGATCATTTTCATATTGCACATGTGTATATATGGCCCTAAAATCGAGGCCAAGTTTGAATTTGGGCGTGCTGCGATTTGTACTATGGCCACTAGGGGGCGTTTTGTGAAAAATGCCTATTTTACACAAACGATTTGAGCTAGAATGCTTGAATTTGGCACTATTTTTTGTTCAGGGGACATCTGGTAACAGAAGTTAACAGAAGTTCTGTTTATCAGTGCCATCGCCTGGTGCCATTGAATCTGCATCTCCGATGCTGCACTTCAAAGTGGTACGTTTTTTAATAACCCGATTATTATATATTTCGTGAACAAAGTATGTAGCTGAATTTTCCATCAATGCTTGTTTGGATATTTCTCAAAACTCTGCCCATTGAGATACCATACCGTTCTTATCAAAACTGTGCCCACTGAGATACCATACCGCTCTTATCAAAACTGTGCTCACTGAGATACCATACCGTTCTTATCAATCTTCACAACAATGCAAGTTTTCTCGTATCAAACCTTCCTGGCGGGACAGAACCTGAGAAAGGTCAGCGGCTCTCGTAGAAAATCTTCACCGTTAAGAATATCAGAGCGTGGTCTTAAATGAAGATCTGTGACCTTTGTGAGTGGACAGGTTACCCGGCTTTGCCCTTTTCTCACCCTTATAAGAAGTACTCTACCACTTGAGCCAAATTTTATAATGACAGCACTATTTCTGAGGTGCATGTATGAAAGGGACACAGTTCATGAGAAAATGTGCGACTAAACGCTATTGGGTCAGAGGCCCCCGTGGACCATGTCAGGAGTAAAAGATGGAGGTAATTCTAGGGAAAGTTTCTGTTTTAAAGTTGCTGTTGTAACATCGCCGCCTTGCTACCGAAAGAAAGAAAACATCCTTTTGGAAGAGAAGAGATCCAAAATTCCAAATAAAAAAAAGATATTCTCGTAAGATTCGTATTTACATGGAAAGAGACTCCACTCAGGTTCATTTCCCGCCCAACTGTAGAAATTCTAAGCCCATCAAAACAAACGCACGTGCTTATATCTATTTTTAACGCTCGGAATTCCATGGCTGACGTCACCATGGGTTCCCCAGAGTTATTTATAGAATTTCCCGCGATTCGGCCCTGGACTTGCTTCTTGCGACCTGACCGGAAGCCCTCGCTGTCCAATCTGAGAAGTCTCGTACAGCCATGTACCTAAAATGGATGCTCCTGCCGTCCGCTACCACTGATCACCACTCTTCAATTTTGTCAACTTCACAGCGTGAACATTGGCAGAATATATGCGAACAGTTGCAGTTTTAAGAGATATTTTCATTCTATATTGTCTCAAGATTCATGAGCATTTTTTATAGAATGAAAAAAAAAAGAAAATTGATGGAGTAAGACGACTTTTTGGCTCGTCTGTTTGGGGTTTGGATTCGGTTTCTGGATGGCTGAGTCATCCGAAACAAGCGGATGGCCAGCCGTCCCCTTCTAGACTGTTTAAAGGGTCCTTCAATCCCATCCTCTCCAATGTTATCTTTCCATTGGATTTGGATTCTACATAAAATCATAAAGGAATCAAACCATAAAGGTTCAACTCGGATTTTCGCTCAATTCAGGATTTCTGCATGTATTGTTTGATAACATCGAAAATACACAATATTTTCTTACACTTTCGGTGTCCGATTAAAGGTATTGATCTCGGTAATGAAAGCTGAAAATTTCACCAACATCGGTTGGCCAGGTGATGAGATATTTAGAAATGAAAATGCCGAGGTAAGGGAATATTCGCACAAACGATGAGCGTTCAGGGTGATATTGAAGGTTTAGTACCAACATGTGGCGAGGTGTCTGTACCATCGATTCCCCTGTCGATCGACAGTCGTTTTTCCTCCGAAGTTGGCCGAACATTGCCGATTGCCATTTGGGATTTCCCGTTATGCATTGCGGGTACCTAATGGCATTACTCCTTTCTGTCAAACTAAGGAAGGCGGGGCCTGATGACTGCCAATCATCAAGAAGAACTGTTTACATTCTATTTATAGTATCTCCTCAATTTAGATCTGTTAACATTATATAATAACAATTTGGAAGTGTGGTACTCCTGGCTGATTTAATGGGTTTATACAGGATTAACCTGCCCATGGTGGTTTGAATGGCAAAGTAATTGGACCTTGTTGTGTGGTTTACAGAGTGACTGAACATTGGGTTCATGTATAGCTCGAACTGTGTGTATTCAGCATAAGAAAATTGTGTGATCTTGATCCCCTTCACACTATGAACCTATGTTTCGGTCTGGACTGGGCAATAGGGAGGTTGAGATCAGTGACTTATCACGGATCCTTATCCATAATGGATAGAAATCTGTACAACGAGGACAAATTTTGTCGACATTTTGATCCGTTTTCGTATAAAGGATCCATGATAAGTCGCTGATCTTAACCTCTCTCAAACAGATCGAGACAGTTTGTCCCGGTGTGACAGGAATGAAAGTCCCCCTGGAATCAAAGTCCGGTCCTTTTGTTCAGCGAGGGACCATCACCATTCGGACATGACCTTAGCGGGCTATTGTTTGGCGGACTTGCACTCGCATTCCTGGGGCGATGATTCCTGTCACACCAGCCATGTCCCGACAATGGGGGAGGGTACATATACAGATACTGATAAACCTGTCTTTCATTATTTGAGTGTCTGCCACACAATAAAGCGGGCACTGGCATTCGGGAGGCCTTCTCAGACATTACATCTATACCGTACCAAATTAGCCACAAGTTAGCACAATATGAAGGTACCCCCCCCCCCAATTGTTTAGAAGAAAATTTGGCTCAAGAATGCAGTTCCGAGTCACCATTTTCTGACAGTCACACGGATCAATATCACAATATCGATAAAAAAGGCGACAACAAAAAATAAAAGGAGGTGAAACTGATTGATAAAAAAAGGAACTGTCATCATGGGGCTCGAACCAGCGGCCTTCCGTTTGATAACCACACAGCTAACCACTCGGCCACCGGGGCTCATGCTACAAAGGTCCACAAAGTAAGGCACAAAAATCGACACACAAAATGATATACCGGTAATACAAAGTCGTTTTCCAGAGGTTTATGCGAATTTTCGACTCAAACGGTCAAACGGGTCTTCATCAGGCCGGACAATTCTTTGCAAAAACTTCAGAAAAGACTTTTCTGAAATTTTTGCAAAGAATTGCCCGGCCTGATGAAGACCCGTTTGGGTCGAAAATTCGCGTAAACCTCTGGAAAACGACTTCTTGTACAATATATCTACGAAATGAGGGGAACAAATAATTAGATACTTAGGTAGGCCTACCTTCCCCAGAAAAGCATTGATATAAAACTTTTTATCCTGGTAGTGGTTATAAAATAACGTTTTCATCAAGCATATTCAAAAAAAAATCCGGCATTGTGTGAGATGAAACCACCTCATCTTGCATGTCTGGAATGAAGCTTTCTGATTGGCTGTTTACCTGGCCAACCGATGTTGGTGAACCGATGTTGGTGAAATTTTCAGCTTTCATTACCGAGATCAATACCTTTAATCGGACACCGAAAGTGTAAGAAAATATTGTATTTTGGCTGTTTACGTTGGCTGTTTTCGTTTTCAGAACTGCTGTTTACGACGGTGTGAAAAAGAACTGGTTTGGCGTTATTTGCACCGTGACGGTACAAATAGCCATTGCGATTTTAGATATCTCATTTGAATTCATCTCTGCATTTTTTCTCACTGACACACTCGTCAGAAAGCCAAGCATTGGGCATTTTCAGAACTGCAAGGGTTAATTCTCCAGCTTTTTTATGTACGCAAGACGGGCGGTATGCTAGGGTCTGACTCCAGCCACACTTTCATTGAAGTCAGATTTTCTCTATGCTTGAAGCATTGAGAAAGGTCAAACTTCAGCTTTTCTTCAAGCTCAAATCCCACCCCACCATAATGCTACAATTCTGCAAACCTGTATACAATATACCTCTGAGTATTGCCCCATACAGTCACACTAAGGATTACTGCAAGAGTAATTACCCCCTAATTGCATTAACATTGTACAAGTGGCCACAACTACTACTACAAAAGGTTTCCTGAGGCTATTATTTGCTGTGAGGTATTTTAAGACCTGTCATTCACTCCCCTCACTGCCTTCCTTAGGACCGCCCTAATTTTTCTGATAGGCTTAGAAAGGAGTAATGCCATAGGGTGTACGCACGCAGCAGACCACTCGTTGATGTGTGATATAAATAGAAACAATTATCCTCATACCAGGTAGCTAACTTGCGAGGACGAGGTTGAGCCATTATACTGCCATCTAGCGGATACTACAGGAAACCGCACTGCAGTAAACTCATCGTTTAAATGGAGAAATATGGAAATTGGGCCAGTTTTCTTGCTTTAGGAGCGAATATCTCAGGAATGACTGCGTCGAATCGAATGAAATAAATGGTGTTCGATAGACAGGGTCAATACCTTCATTTTAAGACTAAATTTTGATGGAATACGTAAAGGATTTCATACAATATTTCGAGTTTTAAAATGTGATCTCTGAAATCCGAGTTGAACCTTTATGGTTTGATTCCTTTATGATAAAATGTACAGGAATGTGCAGAAAATGTGAATGATATGTGCTGACACAATGTGAAGATGTTTTCTTTTTTAAAAATAAAGTGTGCGCCAAAATATCCGCTGGTCTGCCAAAATGTCCGCAATCCGCTATCACCAACACTATACTACGCACGAAGCTATTACAAAGACTGCTTCATACATAGGCAGCTCATTTATTTACATACTATTGTTTTTCGCTTACAAAATAGAAAACATCTTCACGGTGCAGCACAGATGAGATGACCTGGTACCTGCTGCACAAAGACGACCACCTTTCCAAGCTCCAAAGAACAAGACACAGTCATAAAGGTCCTTCTCAGGACCAAAACGCCTCTTCTATAGAAGGGCCCCAAACTATTTAAAAATAGACCAACCAGCCAGTATCTGCACAGTACATTTGAATTTCCTGCCCTCACACAATGCCCTCTGTTGACAACATTTGACACTAGTAGGCCTATAATTTCCCCGGAAATTCCGCCATCTTGGTTGATGCAATCCCGGAAATACCACGGACGCCGCCATCTTGGATGACGTCATCGGTCACGCGGAGACGCGACCGCTTCGTCCCATCTTGGATGACGTCGTCGGACATACCATACTATAGTCCGACACAACCTTCGCGCGACCCAGTGGAATGCGGAAGTAGGCTTACCACAAACCACAGGCTGACCACAAATCTTATTCAATATATGACTCTTGAATAACCGATTGGACAGCGTGACCAAATTGTACTCTCCTCTACTTTCACACACACAATTAGGCAGCCGCAAGCTGTTGTCAGATTTCGTATTTCCGCATTCCTTTGGGTCGCGTGATGGCTGTGTCGGACTTTACATGTGAACTTCTTACCACAACTCTGTACGTAGGCCGATACCTTGTATTTTCGGCAGCATCACATCGACTCTTGCTGCTGTAACTTTCGGCAATGCCATATCTAACACGGAGTTCAGCACATTTTCAGTTATAAAGTTGTTCTGCCATTTCAGTGACGGCCCTCTACGCCAGCAGCATTCTTGATCAACTGGCAAGATTAGCCATTTCTGAAAACGACCGATATACAGCAAAATCAATCTCCAAACATGCAAGGTATAGGTTTGAAGACTTGTCTCTTTATACTTATAAATACCGACGGAAGCACTTTCTGTATCAAAGGGGTGTCCAAGGACAGCTCTCCGTCCATTGTACATAGACTGTTGTCGGATGTAACGTTTCGTGTTCAAAACAGTATGATGATAGGCTTGAGGTACATGTACAATCATGTACATGTACCAAAAAGCTTAGGATACTCCCGGAGGCGAAATTTTTTTTCCTGAACCTTTCAGCAAATACACTGTGTACATTTTGTAGTTACTATTATAGTCGTAAGAGGGACGCTTACTTTGGAGTAAAACACTTTTTCAACGCGCGTGGGGGGATAACCGGGTCGTGGGGGTAAGGTTTAGGGATAGGGTAGGGGTTAGGGGCTAGAAAAGAAAAGGTTTATGTAAGGGGTAGCACTGTATGGGTATTATATAAGATTTGTTGTATAAGACTTAGAATCACCACCATTGCTGCCGGCTGCCTCGGTAGCCTAGTGGTTAGAGCGTTGGGCTTACACACCGCAAATCTCTGGATCGACGAGTCTCTGCTAGGGCCCGATTTTTTCCACTGCTTCTTCTCTCGCGCTTTTCATTTTACTGAAAATATTCAAGTCCGCAATACATTGCTGAAAGGTTCAGGGGGAAAAAATCGCCTCCCGGAGCACCACACTATTCACCAAAATGCATAGTGAACAGTACGGGGAGGAGGTTGTTTTTCAATCAGCAAAATAGAGAAATAGATTGAGATACGGACGAATAACAAGAGCATTGGCCTTATTTTTTAGCTCACCTGGGGTGAGCTCTAGTCGTGGGTTACACTCAATACTTCAGTGGTATCGGCCTCCGCTCGAAGCTGTCACCCTCAACCACTGAAAAACTTGGTGCCAAGGTCCGTTTCCGAACACTAGGTGTCACTACCAGTTGCGCGGGAAAAACCAGCCAATGACTGGTCAGCTTTCAAACAAGCTTTTGGCCGTGTTGTTTCTGTGGACGCAATCACGGCAATCCAAGAACATGCTGAATACAAAGTGCTTACACCGCTGTACTGTCCCACATCGGGTCATATGTGACGTTGAGTATGTTAACTTTTCATTTCGGAGTGAATGTGTTCAAAAAAGTGGTGCAAAATAGCACAAAAAGCCCCGAATATACAGCTACGGCCACTCGATACTTGTCACGTGACCAATGCAGCCAATAAGAAAATGTTTCATGTTTTCCTTAGTTACGCGAAATACTGGTCGCTGATTAGTTGACGACATTTTGCGCCATCTAAAGTAGAGAAACATGATCCGGCCCCATCTGTGCCAGTGGCTAAGAGCGTATAACTAGTATTGAGCTCGAGGCCACTGGGGACGAGTGTAGTCGTGGGTCTGCGTCCGTCGTCGTCGTCCGTTAGCAGGGCACGTTTCGTAACCGCTGGAGCTATTGATCTGAAACTTGGTACATATATACCCCTAGGTCAGATGACCTATGACACCAAGTTTCGGTCCGATTCGACTCTTAGCTTGGCCACCAGGTGGCGGTGGCGGAAACCAAAAACACAAAAAGTGCAATAACTCATGAACTAATGACTGAATCCTCTCCAAATTTCTATCATTGATGCTTCTAAAGAGGATCCATGACATAAGTAAGGGATTTTTGATTTGACCGACTTTTCAAAGTCACAGAGGTCAAAGTTCAAAATTTAGTCATTTGGTGGCGCGTTTCGTAACTGCTTGGGCTATTGACTTGAAACTTGGTACATAATACACCCCTATGTCAGATGACCTATGACAACACTTTTCGGTCCGATTCGATTCTCTGCTTGGCCACCAGGTGGCCAAAACCAAAGCTCAAAGTCCAGTAACGCCTAAACTGTAACTGGATTGTCTCCAAATTTTTATCAGGTGCATCTAACGAGGATACATGACCCTGGAACATTTTGATTTAACATTTGTCATTTGTTTTTCTGGTACGTTCACCCAGGTGAGCACATGGTCCATGGACCATTACATTACGGAGATTTCATGCGCGCGCACTTGTCTGGTAGGCAATATCACTGAAATGTGAGGCATGGCCCAAAATACGAATTTTGCCCATCTTGATCATTTGCATGGAATCTCGTAGCAATCAAGATGGCGGAGGTATAGTATATTGACGATATATTGATGTCACATATCTCAATTCTTTACAGATTATTTGAGGAGCATGCCAATGACGTGTTGACTGAATGTACCGCCAGCGACAGAAACAAGACGCAGAAACTTCTTACACGAGAGCATGGTTTCTTAGGTGAAGGTTCTACACTGCTGAGTTGGGCGTATGATGCAGAAATGAGACTCTTCCTCTCGCATCCATCCTGTAGGGTGAAGATCAACGACATCTGGAAGGGAAAAATGGCCGGGTCAACTTCTTGGTGGAAGGTACGTCTGCCGAGCTAAGCCTACATGTAAACCTAAACAATACACCTAATATCTTGAATATTTCAAATACTACCGCACCGATTTTGACACGGCTGTTGCATAGAAAACTTGTTGTTCACGAAGTGACGTTATTTTCGTGCCAGATCATTTCTTGTCACACGGGTTTTTTCCGTTAATAGGGAGTTTTCGCAAAGCCCCCGAAACGCCAACGCGAACGCCATACCCATTGTTCGATGCCACGAAGAGAGCACCGAACAACAAAAGGATAGACGTTCGCGTTGGCGTTTCGGGGGCTTTGTGAAAACTCCCTAATATTGCACCAGCTGGCACGAAATTTCACTAATAAGAGTAATGTAACACCAAATAATAGTGAGGTTAAGGGGCATGTATAGAGGCCACTGAGTGAAGTACCACAAATGGGACCCATCCAAAAAATCCAATATCCGTGAGGTTGACAGCCAGAAGG
>NMRB01001967.1:122694-135452 GCA_002633025.1 Notospermus geniculatus | reverse complement strand
TTTAGGACTAAGCCACGTGACCTCACGATCCGCAATAGACCTCGAATGACATATCCCGCCTAGCGGCGGGTCCCGGGATCACTGCGTCAAGACCTATTCAGTCTTCATCATAGCGGCACTAATACCATGATGTAATCGTACCTGAGGTTGGTCAAAAAGCAAGTCGAAGCATTACATGTGGCTACGTGCGTGTATGTGGTATGTGGCCATGCTGGCGGAAAGGACCATTTCGTTTTACCGATTTTTTCGAGAAATAGCGCTTTTTTCATGGTAAGAAACAGCTAGTTGACGGCGAAAATGTGTCTTTATGACACGAGTAACTCAGAGCCGTGCAACTGATTTCGCAGCAGCCAAAAAGGGCGCGGTAATGTATATGATAAGGTAGTAATCGACTTCACGAGAGACTGGTTTCAGGTGTGAAAGGAATCCAAGTCCCCCTGGAATCAAAGTCCGGTTGTTCAGCGAGGGATTAGAATACATGTATATGGCTAGAGAGACCACGACCATTCGAATATAACCTCACAATAGCAGGCTATTGTTTGGAGGATCTGCATTTCTAGGACGCTGATTCCTTTGTCACACCTGTCGCCCCGCTAGTGCTAACATAGATGATGTAACTTTAAGCATGGCGCACACCTGCAATTTTTCGTGCGATTTTCTAGGCGACCGGCGTTGCGACCACAGCAGCGACTCAGTGAACATATTTTTAGTTTTGGTTTACTCGTTTGCGACAAATGCTTCATTGGAAGATCAGTGATGTCACGGATGACATCACTGATCGACCTCAAAGGTAATTATCGCATGCGACGTAGTAGTCGCCCCCATTTTAGTCGCTCGTGTGCGCCATGCTTTAAAGGGCGGCGCACATTTCCAAGCTTGGCACTTTGCCCATGCTGAAGTAGGGGCGAATCATACTATACATGTAGTAGACCATAAAGCCGCCCATACACGTTCAATATTATTGCACAATATGAGGACCAAAATGGGCGATATTATTGTCAATCCTTCTTCCACCCATCGTTCCAGAAGCACATGTCCCTATTTTGAGCCCCATATTGCGCAATAATATTGATCGTGTATGGCGTGCTTAAAGCTGAACTGCATGAACAAAAACTGGACATCCGAGCACTAAAAAAGACCACCACGCCACGGTGGTGGTCAAGAGAAATGCAAACGACCATAAGGCACTTTCAAAACACCTCCGAAACATGATAGACTACCAGGTTATTTGGTGCCGCCACTGTATTTACCCTGAGTCAGTCAATAGAGCAACATCAAGACATGGCATCCAGTGACTTCTGCAGGTCGAAGGCATTATGTTCTTACCGAACCAGAGAGTAAAGTCGGTCACTATTCTATAGTATTCACGTCTTGTTGACATTTATGGTGTTACCAAAGCACCAGTTGAAATTTATCAAGTACATTTCAGCTATTGAAATGTGCGGGTTCACCAAGGCCCAAAACATTTTCCTCAATCATATCATATCATCATCATATCATTACTGGCGTCGTAACCCTGTTGGGTTTTTGCCGGAGGTATGGAGTCCACGACAGGCTACAGTCCACCTGTGTGGGGTCTTTTACTTGCCCTGGCATAGACACTCAGGTACAAGGGACCACGGCTTTTAGTCCCATCCGACGGACCCTCAATTTTTGTCAAAATTTTGTTTCACAATTATATGCCTTCGCCCGGAGTCGAACTCGCGCCGACCCAATGAACAGTTTGGTAGTCAAGCACGCTAACCACTCGACCACCGGGCTGCGACATCTGATGGGTTTTCCTGGACTGCCTCACATAAATTTTCTAAGTTGGGATACACTACACCTATCATAGGCCTACCCCTCTTTCACATGAAGGGATCAAACCCATGACACATGAGGTGACAAGTGCCAATGCTTTCACTGTGCCTCTCTGATAGTTTGGTTCCCGAACTCACCGCTAGGCGCAGAAGAGTTCGGTATCGGCCTCGTTTGACCTTGACCCCACACACGAAATTCTGTGTGTCTGACGTCACAGAGGATAGACTGGTTCCCGGTCGCAACAAACCGTGAGCTGATGTTGGGATCACGAACTAGTCTATCCTCTGCGACGTCAGACACACAGAATGTCGTGTGTGGGGTCAAGGTCAAACGAGGCCGATACTGAACCCTTCTGCACCTAGCGGTGAGTTCGGGAACCAAACTACCTCTCTGACAACCTTTGTTTGCAAAACTTACCCTTTGCTCTCGTAACCGGTCATAAAGAGCCTCTAGTTTCTTCTGTACATCATCTAGTTTTCTTTTCATTTGCTGTGGAAGAGGAATAACACAATTTTCATAACTGGGACACCAAAACGTGACCTGCTGACATCACCATGTCACTAAAATATACATGTTATATCACAATGGAGAATTTGCACGGCTTCACTCATGCACATAATAGCCGTGGTTACACTACATAAAATCCCCGTGCTTTCCCCGGGGATTTTGCGGTTACACCTATAAATCGCTGAGTCTAAATAGACCCGTGTCTGAAATCCCCGTGCTTATTAGCCCCAGCGAGCTCGAAGGGGCAACGCCGGGGCTATTTAGACACAGGGATTTTTTGTAGTGTAACCGCGAAATCCCTGTGTTTATTTGTAGTTCCAAGCACCCGGTGACAGACGGCAATGCATATCGATGAGTCATGCGCATGCTTAAGCGGGTGATCCACTGTCGCAATTTTGGCTTGAGACGCGGTTGCGTTCCCTTGCGGTTACCATATAAGGACTTCCAATTGCCATATAAGGCGATCGCAAGGCACTGCAACCCCGTCTCAAGCCCAAATCGCGACAGTGGATTCGCCGCTTTATAGGATATGTCACGCCTCCAGTAGCCACTCGATGACGGAGAGTTGCCTACATGCAGTGCCCCTATTGCCGGGATACGGAACTTATTACCAATCGCACTTTTAGTAGTGTAACCGCTCGCTGTGTCAACGCCGTGTTTTTTCTGCTTCGGAAAAACCCCCGTGTCTCAAAAAGCACGGGGATTTTGGACAGGTGTAACCAGGGCTAATGTTGAAAATGTATGTGACTGAATAAAGAATTGGACATTAAGGGTATTTATTAGTGGGGAATTAATTCCAATATGAGTATTGTAAAGGCCCATTTCCACTACAGCAGATTCGGGAAGCGGTGCGGTTTTCACAGGATTTTGGATAATACTTCAATGGTTTAAAATACATGGCGTGTTGATTACCCCAATGCCTGTGAAAACCGCTCCACTCGCCGCAAACCGCGGCGGAATCCGCTGAAGTGGAAACGGGCCATGGTGGCATTTGAGTCTCTATTCAAACACCGTGACTCAGGCATGACCAGTTCACTTAAAATGATAAAGTGTTGTCTGATAAGTGATAACTTACTGGATTAGTTGCCGATGCCAAGCACCTCTTGGTCAGATTATCAAAGATGTCCTGGAGAACCTTGTGCTCCTCTGGGATTGGGAGTTTCTCAACAGGTTTAGCAGGCTCAGGGATCCTCTGAAAAATAGACACGACAGGAGTCATTATTTTGATTGAAAACTTTTCTCGGTGAACAAATCTTAGAGACGAGAAATGTGACAAGAGCAACGCAGAGCGTGGCATATGCCCCCGTCTGGTATGTTGTTGGTGGGCATGGCCCAGATGCCAGTTCCCTTATCTCCCTTTACAGGTAAACTGATCAATTCTGGAACTTATTCTGAGAGGTGTTTAACCAATTAGGACCCACAGATTTTTAAAAAGTTCCATCTGTAACCCGCACGATTTTTTCCGCATGACGAATTTACCTTTAGTTGAAGTTCAGTTTACACCTCTTCGGCCAGAGGGCTGGCTATGTAAGTGATGGTCCATCGGGCAGCTTGGGGCGTTATGGGTTATGGCATGAGGGGCGGGGGTTGGGGCGCTATGGGTCCTAAAGGGTTAAACAGTGGACATCAGTTGGCCCACGATAGGTTCTATTACAGATAAGGTATATATGCTTACATGTACATCTATAAGTAAATGCCCTGTCGTGGTCCCCCTACAATATACACATGCATGACAACACCACAGCGGATGTTTGGAGGACGAAGGTCCAGTATTAGAATCCTCTTTCAAGTTGAGGACATGTTACCAGCTGAGCTCCATTTCTTACAGATGAAGACACGGCCATTCTTCTGACACAACAGACACTGTCCACAGTAATCTGATGGTTACATAATCAACTTACGAGAGGCGGGTGCTGCTGCTGTTGTTGTGGAGGCTGTTGTTGTTGACCGTACTCTTGTGGATTGTACATCTGTGTACCAAAATTTGCCGGGGCACCAGGTGGTGTTTGCTCGGGCATACTCGGGCCATCGGGATTATAAATGGGTTGTGTTATTGGTGCTGGGGCTTCGTATGACTGGGTCTGAAACGAACAACATCATATGCGTATTAAATGATAGCCCACCATCACATCATGGAGCCAACTTGTTCTTGAGAGCAAACTGATGTCTTCTTCCTGAGAAACTACTCAACTTCCAAATGACTTCATAATTGGAAGGGCCAAGTTCTTGGTATGGTTTGCCTAAACGACTAGTAAGATTCATGTTCAAACAGACCCAAACAAACAAATCTGTGCAGGACCCTCAAGTTTCTCTTCAAAATGAACCAGTTTCCCTTAAAGGAGCACGGTATTGCCACTTTTTCTCGACAGCCGGCGCCACTCTCCAACCCAGGGGCTAACTACGTGTCGGCGAATTGACCCGATTTACTACGTACATTTTGTAATGCATTTTTGTAGTTTGTCTTACTGCCGCTTGGTGGCTCCCTCTACGTCGGCAGTCAAATAACGCATTTGAGATCCAATACCGTGCTCCTTTAACCCAAAGACTCGGACTTCACTTTCAACCAGCGTAGAACATGTCACCCCACAGATGGAGTTTTTACCTCACAACAAGTGCAGACCTACATCTTGATATAAGATCACCAAGCAGCAGGTGTTGAAGTGAATCCAACACTCATCAGGTCAACATGCATTCAACGTTCCTTCCACCAGTAGATGAGAAATAAATCCCACGGGAACACAAACATGAATGAAATATGTACACATGCAGGAGTTTTATGATGGACATGAGGTGAAAATTTATGCAGGTTTCGTAAAGGGTGGTAAACCTGATGATAAGACAGTCAACATAAGGAGGCAATCAGTACTAGCGGATTTATTCACTTCCCTGGTGGGGAATGGGGCGAGGGTGCAAAAAATGTCTATCTAAGCTGGGTAAAATATACACACAAAGGGTTATTTGGGACGACTGTAAATGGAAAGGCAAAAAAAGATCAGGCCCTGTTGTCCCTTCTTTAGTTTTCATGAAGTGCAAGAACAAATTTTAAAGTCTCCAAGAGTCCAACTCAGAAAATCTTCCAATGCAAAGAATTGAGACTAAAGAAACAAAAAAAAATGTCAACCTTCTTTATTACAACTCCGGTGTGAATGCCCAAACTGATACCATTCCTTATGTTAAGCATATCATACTGTCTGCCATATATGTGTGGCTGTCCTGGGGCCTTTTCTGGGTCTGAAGAAGGATGCTGGAAATATGTTAGGTTCTACATTTATTTTATCAGTGACAGACACACAGACAGATGATACATCTATATACATGTACATATTACTAGCTCTGCTGAACTAAAAACCGATATTGGACATTTGTTAGGTATGTTTTCTCGGAAAGGTAATGCAATGAATGTGGTAACTAAATGGTGAACTAATCTGAGTTGAGAAGGGTAGGCACACACAAAGAGTTTGACGATCAGGAAATTTTCAGGGACTGACATCTTGTGTAACCGGTAAATGTTCACGTCGCCTCAAGAGTTTTCCTCAGATTCAGATTCAATGTGGGCCAAAATGGACATAGGCCTATTTGTAATTACGCATGGCCCAGACTGGTCTTACATCAAATTCAAACCACACAAACAAACATGCACACCCACATACACCCACAGGACAATACAAGAAAGAAATTTATTGGGTATATTCCTCAGAAAGTTCACTTCAGCTTATACCGGCAAAATTTCATTAGGATTTGTTTGCTCCTCGAGAAAGCTCAAAGGTATAGAGTCCAAATATGATGTGACCCCGTCCACCAAAAGTAAGCACTTGTCGCAACGAAGGAAAGGGTTAATGGCCTTCGAGTACGTTGGCGTGGGTTTACAATAGTAGTGGACAGCAGTGATAATAGCTGAGTACCGTAATTTTCGGGCTATAAGGCACGGCCTTTTTCCTTGAATAAGGGTCTAAAATTGGGGGTGCGCCTTATAGGGTGGTGCGCCTTATAGGGTGGTGCGCCTTATCTGTGTCTTGAGGCCGACAATTGTAATTAGGCCTATCAATCATGTTGGGTGTTGTTACCACGAACGGTCAATGCACACTGAGCAGCCATACATTGTATGTGTACAATATGCACTGAAGTATTCAGTGCGTCTTATGTATGGATTTCGTCAAAGATTTTGAGTGAAATTAGAGGGTGCGCCTTATAGTCAGGTGCGCCCTATAGTCGCGAAAATATGGTAAATGACGATCACTTGCGACAAGCGCCTGCTTTTGCTGGAGTGGCTCACATACATGTATATTAGTAAGTTTTTATGTGTACAAGAAATTCAGTTCCAGTATTTTGATCTTGCACTGGAAAAAGTTGTATTGCGCAAGATGGAGGGTGACATGGCAGATGTCACTCTGCAGGGATGATATGATGTCTCCCGAGGTGCAGCCAAGGAAGACATATCATTCAGCCAGCCAGGCATCTGTGGAGAGTTAACAAACCACCCTTTGCCACTTGGCATGTTTGAATTCAGCTAGTTCCTTGCATACCATGACCCAAACTATACATGTGATTAGAGTTCTTCTAACATGTGCCACATACCATGTGCAAATGTTCACGGAATTATCCCCAACCAGACTGGACAGATATAAGGCCGTTTTACATGGAGTCAGTTCAATCCGATCCGAGGTCAGTTCATTTACTTCTTGTACCATTAAAAGGGAAGCATAGTACAGGTCGCATGGCTTTTTCATAGTACAAAAAGCAAGTGAACAGGCCTCGATCCGGATCGAACAGACCCCATGCGAACAGGGCCAATTGTCTGAGCCCGGTGGTCGAGTGGTTAGCGTGCTTGACTACCAACCGTGTAATGGGTCGGTGCGAGTTCGACTCCGGGCGAAGGCACATAAAATTGTGAAATTTAGAGGGTCCGTCAGATGGACGGAAAGCCGTGGTCCCTTGTACATGAGTGTCTATGCCAGGGCAAGTAAAAGACCTCACACAGGTGCACTGTAGCCTGTTGTGGACTCCATACCTCCGGCAAAAACCCAACAGGGCTACGACGCTGGTAATGACTAACTAATAGCTCACATTCAATTTCCCTTCTCCCAACAAACAGAGTGAAAGCAAATCGTTATGCATAGTCAAGAGGTGCCTCCCTACATCATGTGGATAGAGCATGACCCAAAATATCAGTCAATCCAAGCAACACCAAAACATTCTGACTCTAATATATTGTCTGTGGTGAAATACTTCTGCTGACACACAATTCGCATGTTCGATTACTCACTGGCCAGGCACTGGCGCTTTCTCAGACATGCGCACTGGAGGCCAATAAAGGAACGTCGTTGTGTCATGGCGGATGCGCTCTGATTGGCTGAGTCTGTCCACTTTACTCGTGTCTGACATGACAGTGTTTGATTTCTTACATTTTTTTTGCACACCGATGTATGTGAGGGTGTGTGTACATCTACGTTCTGAAGTGACATCATCCTAAGCATGCTGGGATACTTC
Organism: Notospermus geniculatus; assembly: GCA_002633025.1. Classification (NCBI taxonomy): domain Eukaryota; kingdom Metazoa; phylum Nemertea; class Pilidiophora; order Heteronemertea; family Lineidae; genus Notospermus; species Notospermus geniculatus. The sequence continues at coordinate 127,658 of NMRB01001967.1, read as the reverse complement.
CCGAAGTAACCGGCTTAGGGGGAGGGTTAGTGGCGCCTGGCGCAACAGGCCCGACTTGGAGAACTTCCGGTAAAATACAAGCACAGCATTGAACGTCTCCCGTCGCCCGGGTGCAAGTCCGACAGTTGTGTATTTTGAAGATTTACGTTTTGTAGGGGATTGATGGCAGAGTTTCCGTGGAGAATAAGACTTGAACCATTCATTTACGCCACACGCCTTTGGTTCATCATACACCCCCCACCAAATATGAAACCAAAATCTTCAGTCGTTCTTAAGTTATAGAGCGGAAGGGACTACTAGCGGTGAGCGGCATAGCGGACGGATGGGCGGTATTTTCAAGTCCCCCTCCGACCGAGGGTTATGAGGGACAAAAACGCTGTCAGACCAGGCCGGTGTCGGCGTGAGTAAGAAATAGAACACGATAATTGTAGCTCTCGCAAGGAGGAACCTGCAGAAGTACAACTGGGAGGGGCTGTCAGCAGTTGTACTTTTTTTCAACGTTTCAGTCCATGTACTCTTGATGTGACGTCATTCCATTGCTTTGCTCTGTTTTTGACATCTTTGGTACAACTGCTCGTGCAGTGCCGACCCGTCGGAATAAAACATTATGCGCGTTCCTCATTCAGTTGGCGTCATATGAACAGTTGAGTGAAGGAATAAGCCATGAGGCACAATGTCCCAGCAACACCAACTATGCAAGCATCAGACAGAGATGTCAGCAGTGTCGTCATTTACATGTAATGGAAAATGTGATGTCACCTGCTTTGAAACTTCCTAGAGGAGCACAAAACAGCTGAAGGAAACCAATTCAACTCACCGAGCTAATTTTAGAACTTTTCTTCTGAAATTCAAACACAATTATGAAGCAAGGATTCAAGAATTAAATTCCAGATGGGATTTGGCCAAAATTATTGGATTTCGAAAAACTATTTGAAAAGTGATTTTACGTGATTTTCATGGACAGATGACAAATCAACGTGGGATGCAGAAACATGTAGTTAAAAGGAGACTGGAGATGAGAAATGATAAACGGAGTCTGAGGACACACAGGTGACAATGCTCCCTCACGACAAAAAATACCAGCAGGCCATTTCCTCTGATTGATATCTGCAAATCTTTTTAAATGACCTCGACGAACGGGTTGGAAAAAAGGCTGAAACCAGGGTTCAGGAGCAGGATATCCAGAACCTCTATTCTACCCATTCTTCTGCCCAATAAAGGTTGTCTATTCTAGCCATTTTATATCGATGATACTGATGTGGATTTAAGGAGCCGGCATACCTTTTCCTTTCCTTGCACAAGTGGAGGGTCATTCCAGGCTAGTTCAGGCCTGACATCCTGGAAGGATGGTACCATGGGATCATTGGCTGTGTTAGCTGGAGGAGTCATGGGACCACCTGAAGAAGATGAAGGGCACACTAGATAAGATTACAAGAAGTGATGATGTCCTATGGTTCCAAACTCAATTCCATCACGTAGGTTTGTGAAAAATGTTCCCAGAAAGACAGATTATAGATGAGATGCAGAAATTGAATTAGGTCATCGTCACAGCAACGCCACCAAAGTCAAAGCAGACGTCATAATGCCGTTTGCCTGACGAATGAATCAAAAGACGTACGGTGGTCGCAACAATGCGGTGGTCAAAACAGCACTACAACATCTGGTTTGATGTTGACCTAATTCTATTTCTAATTCTTTTTGCACAGCTGCTTGTCGATTCTACTTCTCATCTGACCTGTAAAACATCGAGCTACTTGTTTCCAGAGAATAAAACAAGGAATAACTGATATTTTTTCACGTGTGAGGAGGTACTGAAGGATGTTCCAATTTGTCCAACTCAAACTATGGCTGGGTCGTATTTTAGAACGTTCCTTAAAGCGAATTGAAAGCGAAAAAATTTGATTTAGAAATAGAATTTGAAAGGGGACGAATTTTCAGGAAAAAATGTAAACAAACTTCTCCAGAATGTCAACAAAGAAATTTTCGTGCATTTTGATTGGCTGAATTTTGTGTTTACAAACACCAGCCAAATGTAAACAAAATCCGCTATCAATTCGCTTTAAGTTAAGGTTGTATTGTAAAACCACCAAGAACAATAGATTTAACCATTAGAATGCCGGGTGTGTTTTGGTCTTTCTGCACCCCCAGGCCGGCAATTTTTTAGAAAATTCAAGAAAGATTTAAAGCCCCACTGTATTGAATTTTTCAATGTTTTCAAAATGGTAGAGAATGTGCCCATAGACGTCTCATAGCTCGTGAAGGTCCCCAAAATGCTTGCCTGATACCGTACGTACTTCAGAGAATGAAGGCCTAGTTTTCAGTACACATTGAAAAAAAATGCAGGGAGAGCGCTAATGTATTCAGTTAGAGCGCCGTACATTTTACTACACTGACGTCGAGAATCGTGGCGATGATTCCTATTTTTCAAATTGAATACAGTCCGGCTTTAAGGTGGACCTTGATGTTAAGGAACGTTCTAAAATACGGCTCTATGTTTTTCTTACAAAATTAATCCACTCACAGTTCCACTCTTAGTCAAATAGGTGAACTTTTTGGAGACAGATACCAGTACTCATTATGTACAACTCAAGGTTTTGAATTGTTCACCCTGAGTGGGTTCAGTACGCAGGAAAAGGGAAAAAAAGTTGAACATGGAATATGAAAGAATGAAAATAATCAGAAGTGTTGTTCATAGAAATGAACAATATGGAACTGGCGACCAGTACTGAAGAAACGAATGATTCAAAATGAAATTCACAGACACTTTACTACCAGGTACATCGTTCATAAAAAACAAACAAAATTTAAAATACTGGTACTAGAGAATACATGCAAAATACATGTTATCTACTTGAAAAGACTACCGTATTTTCCGGCATAAGACCAGCGGCTTTTTTTCCATGAAAAGGCCCCCAAAATCACGAGTGTGGGTGATACAACGGTGTGGTTCTGATGTGGATTAAGGCCTATAATCGGCCCTATATAACCATGCATAAGTTCATGGAAGATATACAAATCCATTCTTTATTGTTCCTTGGATCATGTCATAGGCCTACTTTTATGAATCTGCACAAAATTCTGGCATAAAACAGGTCCAAAACTAGGTGAAATCATGGAAATGGCATGATCATTCCCAGGGAATCCATTTTGTTTGATTGAAAACGAGGCTTGTTCTGGTTTAGTTCGTTCGAGTACCCGAGTTGTCACTGACACTGGCTTGTGAGTTATTGAGGCTTGTTCTGGTTTAGTTTGTTCGAGTACCCGAGTTGTCACTGATTGCTCCACATGGCCGCAGGTGATACGGCAGTGCGGGACTTCTGAGGATTTAGCAATGATCTATGGGGGCTGCGGGTCTTATATTAGGGCAGTGCGGTTGGTAGTGCAGAAAATACGGTACACGTTACATCTGCTACTGATAGTCACAAAATTGATGACACACATTTGTGATGAGTGTAGCTAACAATGCAAAGACCCTTGGGATTGACAGCTTGGCTGATGATTGTGGGAGATGAGATTCTTGTCTACAGCTCCAATCAGGCCAAAATTTGCTGTACACATAGAGAGTACCAAGGTGGATACATATTAATCACGTCTAGTTAGGGTTGACCTCTGTGACCTTCAAACATGTCAGAAGTAGGTCAAATCAAAATCCTGTGTTATGTACAGTATGTCATGTACCCTCATTAGATGCACCTATGACACAGTTCAGGAGTTATCACACTTTTTCAGTTTTCAGTTTTGGCCACCCGGTGGCCAAGTCAAATTTCAGATCAGACCAAATTTTAGGGTCACAGCTCATCTGACCAAGAGGTACATATGTCCAAAGTTTCAAGTCAATAGAGCCCCAGCAGTTACTAAACATGCCCTGCTAACGGATGCCGAAAGACGATGACGTAACATACGCATGCCAAAAAAGCCCCACAGATGTGGACTCTACGCACTATGATACTTTATGATCAGTCAAATACGCCAGCAATTGAAAACTGTCTGTTTAAAAGAGCGAATAAAGTCCCACAGTCAGCATGAAAAACGCAATGAGATTGCCGCCATTTGCAATGCAGGTGTGAAGTCAGAATCTTTCCAGGTCTCACTACACAGTTTTGGTGATGTGTCACTACACAGTTATGGCGTATCCACTCTGGTGGCGCCGGGCATGCGTAAAATACGCATTTTTACAGGGACCAGGAGAGTAGGGTACGCTCTCACTAAATACAAGATGAGTAAAGTAGTCCTGACTTTTAAAAAATTATTTAAACCCCTGTGAATAATGGGCCCGACATGGGATCAAACTCAAGTTACCACTGCGTCACTCTGTCTCTGGCAGCTCTAACAAACCAAATTGTCAATCCAAGGGTAAGATGGCTGCGTGTCGACTGTGATGTGTACAGTTTTCTTCTCAAAACACTAAGTAAGCATCCCATGATAAATGAAACCACAACAGGATATGCAAAAATTTCAATGTTGGCATTGATTTGATTCATAAAGGAACGGGGTACCGGCAAAAAAATGGAGGTGCTGACCATCAACCAGGTTAACACAAGAGCGCATGCACTGCAATTGTTCAACATCAGATGCCGTCCGTCTTTCTGACATTACAAAAATAGTGCCAGGGCTTGAAAAATTCTCTGGAGCCTACATGCCCAGTCGGGCAACCTGTCTTTTCAGTTTTCAGGTTTTTAGATGCCCAGCTCATCTTGATGGATGCCCGAATCCCATGGTTTGGTTGGAAATTTACTTTAACAAGCACAGCATTGAACGTCCCCCGTCGCCCCGGGTGCAAGTCCGACGGGCATGTATTTTGAAGATTCCGTTCAGTATTAATGGCACAATCACAGTTTATGTGATTCGGCTTTTTGGCCCCCTGGTGGCAAAGTGGAAAATCAGATTTGGTCGATTCTTTGACGCGACACACCGTTGGCCCATGATACATCCCTCCACCAAATATCAACCCAAAATTTTCAGTC